>JAESVK010068388.1:0-37394 GCA_017140935.1 Hamamelis virginiana
AGAAAATGGATTTACCAAATTCCTCTTTAACTAATTAGATTTTTAAATTTTCCAAATAGTCCCTAACTTATTATTTGGGATTCAACACAGTGTATATGAAGCATTCTGCACCAAGTCCATGAAGCCCATCATGAGCTGTTCATTTGGGGGACATCCACTCATGGCTCATTTTCTTCCAAATCTACCTACCCTATTGCTAATAACTCTGGGATAGGCCTTTTGTTTGGATACATGATACTCTTATCTCTCTCAAAATACAAAATTATTTAGGTGGCTTTGTTATCATGATAGATTGTCCACCCATGTTAGCTAATGTGCTAGAAACATTGTGTTGAAAATAATAACATTTCCACAAATTTGTTCCAGTGCTCAAAAGAGTACTATAAATTCATGCATGCACTTTTATTTTGTCTCCACTCCCAAATTTTTTCCACAGTACAACCATGGGGCTTGGTTACAGGAAAATTTGAAAACCTCATAACAAATTGTATGTTTTGGGCTTCTTCCCTTGGAATGTGCTTTTGCTAGTTGTGTGCCATATTAGCTTTTGGAGTAACCTTTGCTCATTTTTTTTACCACCAAAACAAGCCTATAATTGTTTTGTTTTGTTTTTTTTTTTTTTTTTTTTTTTTTTTTGTGAAAAATGACTTTAGTGTTATTGCTAAAGAACGAGTTAGTCTTCCAATTGATTATTTCACCTTGGCTAGTATGTCTATTTGTAATGGGGATAAAGTCTCCAAATCTATTAAATGATGCACCAGAGAAGGACCGATATAAATAAAACAAAATTGGTCAATTATTGACTAATCACGCAGTTTAAGAAATACAATAAATGCTTTGACTTTCTTATATTTTTAAGTTTATGTTCCAATTTTATCCTTCGAAAAGAAAGGTTCATTCTCCAAATTCTTTGATAAAGGGGCATAATGGAAAATTCAATATACTTTTTCATTAGAAAAATCAAAGTGAACACATATTTTGGGACATCCCAAAATGGAAAGGTGATCACATAAATTGGGACGGAGGGAGTAAACAATTCCAAAGAAAAGTTTCATTCGAAAGAATAATTATCAATACGATTACCCCAATGATGCTAATCTAGTATAACGATTGAAATGTATCACCCATCAATAACCTAAGATTTTCAAATTTATATTATTGTAAATCTAGGTCCGATGTTATTTCAAATAGATATGAAGGATTTCATGAAGCCGCACAGTAGTATAAATGTGAACCAGCCTTTTTATATCACTTCTCTCAGGACTAATTTTTTTGCTGTGTCCACATCATCACTGAGCGTGATTTGTGATTTTTGAAAACAAAGGAGTTGCTACCTTATTTTTGAGGAACAAGGAAACCATAAAAATATTTTATTTTCAATAAAACAAAACAAACTCCATTCAATGAAAAGACAGTCTTCGAACCAAAGAAGGATCCGGGGGCTAGGTTACGATGTGGGAAGGTTCCAAGTTCTTACTTGTAGGCACCCACCTCGCCTTAATTAAAGGACTTCTAATTTATTTGGGCTATTTAAAATCCTAATGCAAACAATCCTAAATAATCTAATCAACCAATGAAAATAATGATATAAATGCAATAATCTATATTAATAATAATAAAAATAATATACAGACAATCCCTAAAATCTTAGGACACCCTAATAGTATCCTAGGGCGGACTTGAGCCCTATTAGCGCCTACGTAACCTATTAGTGTCACCAAGCAAGTATCAAAGTCCACGTAGTTCGACTACCCTAGGATTCTCTTATTGTAATGAACTACATCATCTAAAAGATTTCATCTTTATCCAAGGTTCTATCTTCAAGAGTTTTCCTCCATTTGAAATTTTTTTGCAAAACAGTTTGATAATTAAAAGACTTCCAATGCGATTGGAGTTTCGTTTAAAAGATAAAACTTATCTTTTTTAGAAGCAAACCTCAATCAAACTTCTTTTTCAAATCAGTCATCATCCATGGAATTTCATTCCAAAGCCATTTCTTTTTCAAAGAAATCATTTTCAACACAAATTCTCTTAAAAGACTCCCATTTCATGGGGAAACCATTTAATAAATCAATTGTTTTCAATAAAAAATCATTTTTTTAAAATCCCTCCCAAAGATATACTCTTAAACTCATTAAAACACTTGAATTTGAATGTAAATCCTACAACAAAGGAAAGTCCTAGGGGAAGTCAAGTGAACTCCCTAATCCTAGAGTCTCTAACTAATCCTAAGTTAGTCTAAATACCTAAAACACTAATGCAATGCATGCTGGAATTTAAACAAGATAAGCAAGAATACATGAAATTAATTCTAACAATGCATGAAAATGTTCCTAAATGCATACTAATTCAACTATATGATCCTAAGCATATTTCTAAGTTGGATTTGGCCCGAAAATGATGTTTAGAATAATTTAAGACCATTTTCCAATTCTGGACGGATTTCAATATGGACCCTAAACTACTCTAAAAACCTTGAAAAGAAATAATAAAAAATCTGATAATGACCTAGCATGCATCCTACATGAATATACTATAAAGCAATACACAAAAATCATGCAAAAACATGGCTTAAGAATGATAATTAAGCCACTTTAAAGTATATATTCAAATCTGGACAGAATTGAATACATGCTTTAAATAGCTTAAAAAAAGCATTATTAATCCATGGAAGATACTAAACAAATATCCTAATATGCATACTGACATGTTAAAGCAAGAAAACTATGCTAAAATCATCCAAACATGCCATGCTTACCTTAATTAACACAAGGGGAGTAACTCACCTTTGCCATGCTCCCTCGAACACAATTCATATAACATTTGTAACGCCCCAACCTGACCATTATACCGACCATCCCGGGTAGGTCGACACGTGTCAAGATGTAGGTACAACCTGTACTGCTCATTCATATTTCCATACACAGGAATAAAGAAAGGATAATTTATAACAACATGAAATGATATGTTCTAGTGCATACATGCCCAAGTACGAGTATACAACAAGTAAAGAGTCAAAAGTACCAAGCTTAATGCCAACATCCATGGCATATAGGCTACTAAGGAAAATAAACTGATAGTTCGAAATACAGATAACTCAAATGCAAGCTAGACTGCCCGATGCACGACTGCCCAGAACACTGCAAATCCCAATGCAACCTGAGTTGAGTTTCCTACCACTGAACCTCTACTAGGAATCTGAAAACCTGCTGCATAAAATACAGCATGAGCTTGGAATGCCCAGTAGGAATACAATCTCAACCAACAATAATAATACCGATACAAGGAACATTATAAATAGACAATTTATATCCAGTTCACAAATCAACATAAGAAAAAGTGTGGGTTTAGATCAGTTATAAACACAGTATAATATTCATCATTTCGAAAACCAGGCTCATAAAATAATCAGAACGCTGTTCTCAGGCTAATAAGCCTCCGGTACAACGACAACCAAAACCACGTTGTTCTCGGGCCCCCGGCACAACAACAGCCAAAACCGACCTTTATAAGGTCAAAACCTCTCGAGAGAAGCCGATCAGTTGCCTAGAATGTATGGCCAACTGTCGAATGTAAATATGTAATGTCCCTGCATATCAACCGAGCCTGAACCATGCTTAACAGCATGAAAACATATGGTTTGCCAAGCAGGCATATAAAACAGTAAGAATATAAATTTTTAAACAAATCCTCCAAAGCGAGCATGTAAAGTATCAGTGAGTGGCATATATGTGTATCAAATCATTATTCAGATAATCATCGTCATCGTTCAAAACAAAGACGAAGTAAGTAAACCATATGCCATCATTTATGTTCACAAAACAGATACAAACACGCCACACCAAGTATTTATAAACAGCTATGTTCCCTGTATCATAGTTATTCATAAAACAATACAAGTTTATAATCAAACCAGCATTTCATGCAGTTTCAAATCATATATCATTAGAGTTAGAGAGGTTTGTATCCTACCTTGACTGGGCAAATAACTCCTAGCAGTGTCTGGGTGTAATGCAAACTAACTCGCAAAAGGATAATTACCGGGACTATCCTGATCTGAAATATTGACAAAAAATGATATGCATAAGTCCCTGTCTAATAAAATAAACCGAATATTCAAAAACTAGACTCCGAGAGCTTTCCGTACATATAAAGTACGCGAAAATCGGAGCTCATATGCAAAAGTTATAAGCGTTTGAAATTCGAAGTACCAAAATTATCAAAAAGGGCCAAAACCATAATGGTAGGGGCATTATGGTAATTTGGCCATTTAAAATGGTTGTCTTCTTCACGTGGAGGCAACCTGCAACAGACTTTTACACAAAAAAAAAAAATGAAATTCAAGATGTAACAAGGTACATGATTATATTCAAACTATGAATCAAAGTTAAAAACTTAGTTTATATATATGAGAGTATATATATATATATATATTAAAAACCCAAAAAAAAAAAAGAAAATAGCACAAGACTGCCACGGCTGGAGTGCCATGGCCGGGACTGCCATGGCCGGAGCTGCCATGGCCGGAGCTCATAGTGAGCTTCATTCCAGGCCTTTGGCAACTCAGAAAGTGATTTCTTTTTAAAAAAAAATAAACTCAAATAAGTCCTCATGCACTTAACAAACTTTGAGAATCAAATTTTAAAAAAAACCAAAGCTTGAGTTTTTTTTTCATAGCCATGGCTGCCGTGGCTTTATCCTTCAAAATGCCAGCCTGAAACAAAATCTGATGATCCTCATATTTCATGCAGACTTTAATCAATATATATACTATGCACTAAGCTAGAAAATAAGCTACCAAAATGAAGGAACCAAAGGCATGCACAGTCCCGAAAATTCCAGCTTGAAAACAGAGCACTAGGAGCTGCTATTTAAATTTTTTTGAAGGGCAACAAACCAGGCCAAGCTTGTCCGATCCACACACAGCAAGTTCATTAGATTAAAACAAACCATTTGAATCTGGTTTGGGACAACTCACTGCAATCTAACGGATCAAGATTTTAATAGATAAAAGAAAAGTTCATTTGAAAGCATAAACTTAAAAATCCAAAATCCAAGAACCCAACTGGTTTCATGCATGCCTGAAAATCATTTTTGAAACTTAGGATCAGAGAACAAAGGCTCTTGAACCTTCCATGCATGTCATTTATCCATCTATTTAATTCAAATCGAGGCACACACACATGCAAGGATTCCAAACATGCTCAGTCCGAAATAGCAGCTCAAAACAGGGGCTTCCAAAACAGCAACTTAACTTTCAAAAATGCCACAAATCAGCCATGCATGCTTGAATCAAACCCCAATACACCATCACAGAGAGGAATCCCTCACATGCAAACCAAAAATCATGAAATCCAATGTTTGAAAGTTAGATTTTTTTCCGAACAAAGCTCTCCAAATACTCAAAAGCTAAAGGTCCGGATCATGAAAAACTCATTAAAGATTTACATGCATGCTTTGTAAAATGATAAAGCCTTGAAACATTGAACATGCAAGTAAAAATTTCCTCAAACTTTAACAAATCCAGAAGACACACAAAGAAAGAGAGGAAAGTGATGAAAAAAAAAGAAATTTGGAAACACAGAAGCTAATGCTCACCTCTAATGGAGAGAAAAGAGATGCTGGCAAAGAATCCGGCAAGGATTCCGGCCACACTCCGGCAACCTCACTGCCAAGGCTCTCGATGCTCTCCCTTTCCCTCCCAAACTCTCAGCCTCTAAGTTTGCCAAGTGAGAGATGTGAAGAAGCAGGATGCAGCCCACGGTTTTTAAAGAAAAAAAATAAGGGCTGTTTTGCAAATAAGAAAAATCAAATTTGCTTAAATTGCAAGGGGGCCCTCAGCTTATAAAACCTTTTTAATTTACCCCACAACACTTAATAAAATCTCAATATTTAAAACTCTTTAAGTTATGAAATACTCCAAAACTTTATTTAAAATCAAGAAAATAGCATATTAAAATTTTTGGAGTATTACAACATTCTCAATCATTAATAATTTCAATCGTTAAGGAAGAACAAGATCGAGAAGAATATTATGAATAATCCTAAACACAAAGCCATCCTAAGACATTAATGTATAACTCACAAAGACATGCGTGAAACACTCAACACATAATCTTATTCAAAACACAAAGATCATACATGCATAGACTCAAAACATACTAAAACAGAAAATAATATGCATTAATCAACTCTAATATGCATCCTAGACATAATCATATCTCCTAAAACATGTTCTTATTAATCAAACCATGGTTAACATACCCATAATACAATAAAAGACTCAAATAAGAACTTAAACATAGACTAAACAAATTAAATATGTTAAACAGAAAACATATCCTAATCTAAGTATGTTAAGCAAAGCATGACTCCGAGCTTGGACGGTCACCATGCTGGCTTCCCCCAATCTTCCCTAATTTCGAGGATTTTTGGTATTTTGGCCCTATCTTGCTCATTTTCAGTCCAAATTGGATGATTCGAAAGCCAAAACAACCATGCTTTGATCCTCCAGATTTCTAGAAGGGTTTTGAGTCAAAAATGCTTGACTATAGTCAAAGGTTTTAGTAAAAAGCTAGCCAAATGACCTGGTTGTGCCAAAATAGGTCATATGACCATTTTCTGTTTTGTAAAATTGATCAATTAAGCTTAACCCACTTCTATAAACATGATTTTATTATAAAATTGATATTTGAAAACACATTTTGAAAATATTTGGTTTTGGTGAAAAGGACCAATTCATGGTCAATTTGGGTGAAACCTCGGTTTGACGCATCCTTGTTCGTAGGACCAATTTTGGGCGAACCCATCTCAACCATTCAAAAGTTCAATTGACACTCTAAATACACTCCACACATCCATATAAACTTCATAAAACAATCCAATTCAAATTCGAAGGTCATTTGGAAATTATACGAGAAAAAGGACGAAAATGCCCCTCAAGTCTCAAAAACCCTAATTACCTATCGAGCTCTCGTTAGAATGACACGAAAATTTACAGAGATGTCCTAAAACTCTACAAAAATCAAATGCAACACAAATGAGTTGATTCCAATTCAAATGTATACATGAAATGATGAATTATCCATTTTCTTCAAAAAGGGTAATTTGGATAACTTGGTCTTTACAAGTCCAATTCTCCATCAGATGACCAACTTTTCAAGTTAATCATTTGCAAAAACACATAAGAAATCAATTGGTAAAAATGGGGTGTCCACAGAAGCCCCTCGTTGGTGTTTTATGGCTTCACCATGTAATACCAACGAAATAAAATGACTTCCCATTTTCATGCTTCGATGATCCTGGGAACCAAACAATCGAACACACATCAATAAACCTCATTTATGTGATACTTCTCTCACACATAATCATTTTCAAATCATCAATTAATGCGGTACTTCTCTCACATAAACATATTTTCAAATCGTCTTTTATATGGTACTTCTCCCATACAAAATATTTTCAAATCATTATTTAGTGTGATACTTCTCTCACAAAAAATATTTTCAAAAATCCTAATTTAATGTGATACTTCTCTCACAAAAAACATTTTCAAATCATTATCTTATGTGGTACTTCTCTCAAATAAAATATTTTCAAATCATTATTTATATGGTACATCTCCCATATAAAATATTTTCAAATCATCATTTATATGGTACATCTCCCATACAAAATATTTTCAAATCATTATTTATATGGTACATCTCCCATATAAACATCTTCAAATCATCATTTATATGGTACTTCTCTCATATAAAATATCTTCAAATCATCATTTATATGGTACTTCTCCCGTATAAAATATTTTCAAATCATTATTTAGTGTGATACTTCTCTCAAAAAAAATATTTTCAAATCATCAAATCTCATATGCCAGATAAAGATTCATCAAACATGGACTTCGCCAAATCATAATCTAAATCATTAAATCCCCTATGTCAGATACGAGATTCATCAAACATGGACTTCGCTAAATCGTATTCTCATTCTAAATCTCCAAATCCCATATGTCAGATTGAGCTTTATCAAACATGGACTTCGCCAAATCATATTTTCATTTTGCACATTCATGCTGTTCTCAATTTTCATACATATTCAAATCATAATTCTCATCTGCTTGCAAATTCATGCTCGTTTTCATGTCAAGATATACTTCATTTCTATTTTCTAAGCTATAGACCTTTTCGCCATATTTCAGATACAACTTTCACCATATTTCAGATACAGTTTTCGCTATATTTCAGAAACAGCTTTTGCCATGCTTCAAACACAGCTTTCGCCATATTTCAGATACGGCTTACCGTCTATATACGCTTATCATTTCCAAATTATCTTCTCATACCATTCTCTTGCAAACTATCATCAATATCAACCATGTGAATTTCATTCAATTTTTATTATCAATTTCAAATTGATTTTCATCCATTCCAACCTTGCAAATCACTCTCTAAGATTGCTCTACATCAATCCTTGAATCAAAACTATGAATCCTTTCTTCGATCCTTGCATTTGGGATTCACACCCATTTTCCAAATCTTTACAACTTTTCTCTCATCTTCAAACAAGAGGTATTTACTTTCTAAACATTTAACCAGTACCAGGCTCTACTGGATGACAAGATTAACTCAAAGGTGGTGTTGTTGGAGCTCCGAGCTCATCTTTTCTATCTTCCCATTCACGACAAGAAGTAAACTCATACTCCTATCTTCTATCCCCAAATTCTATGGTATTCTCAGCTCAAAATCTACCCTGTGAGTTTTGGTTGATCATTCCCCTTCATGAGGAATGTATTTGGAAGAACTTGGGTGCTCTATTCTCTTGCTTTACAAGCTCGAAATCATGTCCACCAAGTGTTTGATAAAATTCCAACGAAAACAAAACTTTGATTTTTCAAATTCTATTTCTCATGTCATGATTCAAATAAGTTTCACACATTATCTGAATGATTTGGATGTATCACGACAACTTTTCAAAATGCATTCAAATGTATTCGCACTAGATGTTCTACAACATTCCCAAAAAAAGGAAAATCCAAAAGCAAATCTTCATGTCATGATTCCATTGACTTTGATAATTTTCTAAAATGATTTCATCAGATCATGACAAGTTTTCAAAACTTATTTCAAATGTGTGCATATCACATGTTTGATAAAAATCTCAAAAAAGTAACACTTAGTATTTATTTTTTTTCTAAAAAAAAAAAACACTTATTCTTTCCAGTGACATTTACATGCTACTAAGAAAGTTTTATTTCAAAAATCAATTTCAACTAAGCATACCTTCAAGGTTTTTGATAAAATTTTCAAAACTCAATTCATTGGGATTTTCTTTCCAACTACATTCCTTATGACAAAGGGATTCAAAATCATTAATAATGCTAAGTTATTATAAACTTTCAAAGCATAAAACTGCTTGTCATATAAACTCATACATATAATTATAGTCTACAACATCACTAGATGTCACACTTTCATTTCTCAACATAAGTGTCACACTTAGTGTAGGTTTCAAACCCATCATTCTATGCACTGATTTCATATGTCAATAATCCCATCATTAAAAGTTATTCTAACTTATCAATATCAATTCTTTTTCTAGTCAACCAACTCTTATATTGTAAACTAACTTCAACACAAGGACACCCATGAGAAGGAAACCTAGCTTAAGAACTTTCTAGTGCAGGTACTGGAAAAGTACCTTGGGGAGAAATAGGCTAATACAGAGGGTTAAAATACATGACTCACTTTCATAAACAACCAAGAGGGCTTTCAAAAGCATTTTTTAGAAAAATGGAAGTGTGAAGATTGTGTTTAAGCACTTTGGCTTGAATCCTTTGATATCAAAGTGGGACATGAAATTAAACTCGACTCCAATTCTGATGACTATATTTTTTGGGGTTAAAAACCTCATGTATCTTCTTCAAACGTAATGATGTGCATCCCTTCCTTGGATTATACTCGCACTTCCATTTCGGTGTCAACCCAAAATATATCTTGCATGCCACCTCAATAATTGCAAAGGTTCATCGAATTCTGTTGTTTTCATCATGATAGCTTTCATTCTGGATGGTCAAGCAAACCGGTTTATGTTTCTTCGATCAAATGGATGGGATTGTCCAAACCAAAGAATTTTCAATAATGGGCAAGAGGGATTCCAAAAGAGTTCAACCACATGGTTGGAGAGCTCAAAAAGGGTTCGAGGAAGGCTCGGGCAATGGGCCTTGTTAGAGATTCTTAGCTAGGTTCATGTCAAATGATTTCACCAATTCCACCAAATATCACTAGATTTCGGGATTTAAAGAAAGAACAAAACATTAGGGATATAAAAATCCTCATGAAGGTAAAACTTTTCAAATAAGTGATACCAGAAAAAAAAGCTACACAAGAAGTTTTAGGAAGCGACAAACCTCCCAAAATGACAAGAAACAAAGAAGTGTCAGGATGTTAATGGCATATCCATAAATTTTAAGATATTAATTACGTTTATGAAATAAATGTCTTCAATTTATTTAGTTTCAAACTAATTGCCCGTGATAAATTAATTTTGAACTCAACACTTAATGTTTTCACAAGAATTGGACCGCACCCAATGTAACTTTATGGGCTACCTACGTATCTCCACTTTGATGTCTATTTTGAAGAAACTGTGATAAGTTGTTTGATGTTTGTGAAGAATTAGGTCCTCATAGTTCATGACAGTTCCTTTCTCTTTTGTTTGCTCTAACTTTTGCCTAAGCAGCTTTTTCAGGTTTTCCACTTAGCGAGCTTGATTTTTTTTTCTTTGAATGCCCTAACTTTTGCCTAGGTAGCCCTTTTAGGTTTTCTACCTAGCGGGCTATTTTTTTTTAAGTGCTCTAACTTTTGCCTAGGCAGCCCTTTTGGGTTTTTTACCTAGCAAGTTTTTTATTTTTTCTTCTTCTCTTTTTCTTTTTCTCTTTCTAAATTGGTGAGATAAACAAACTCAATCCCCTTTTAAATCTAAAGACAAACAACCCCACTCGATGGCACTAGGTTAATGATGCACAAACCTCACATCTTGGTTCGAATTCTCTTCTTGGGACTAAATCTTCTTTTTTTTTTTCTAAGCCCCGGTATACCATATTTTCTTTTTCTTGAGTGGATTCGAATGCCAATCATTTCTACTTCTTTTTTCTTCTTTTTTTTTTCTTTTCTTCTTCGGAAGCCCCATTCTTTGGGAGGAGCCCCACCATTGAATCTTCATCGCATGATCTAACCTTTTCTATTAAAACTTTTCCAAATCCTCGCGATCTTTCCCGAGTATGAGTATACTATGGGTTGATTCAATTTGGGAAGAATCAGCCCCTAGTTACTAATGTATCCTATTTTATCTCTTCAGCTTCATCATTCTGTAGACATCCATTTTTTACCATGAGTGTGGTTATGAATGGTTGACTGTGCTTAGAGTTGAAATAGGGTGTCAAAACCTTAAGTTCCCAGTTTTACCCTTGTGGGTAGTTAGATAGAGGTCATTATCGCATGTAGGTTTTTAGGTCAGATTGAGTCGGTTCTTTTTGAATTTAGTTTTTAGAGAGTCTAGGAACATCCCTGCAAAATTCCATGGCATTCTGAGCCAGGCTTGATAGAAAATAAGGCCTTTTGTGACTTGAAGGGCAATGCTGTCATTTGAATCGCAAAAGCCTGAATGACTGTCGATCTTGTCTCGAATGGTCTCGAGGCCTTGGCATAGATATTTAAAGTGTGTTTTGTAGCTAAGTTGATCAGTGGCAAAGACTGTGGAGCTTTCTGGCTCATGATTGGCTCTTAAGGCTCGAAAGGCCCTTTTAAACCCAGATTAGGGTTTCGACCGGAAATGACCGGGATTCGATATTTTTATGAAACCAAAGCCTTCAAAGGCTTCAAAACACTTTCCTAAAACATTTTAAAACTTGTTTCGAGAAGAAGAAATGATTTCGAGAGCAATCGGTTAGCAGATTTCAAAACCCTAATTTGGGCTCGACAGGCCCTAAACAGCTAATCGGTTGACTTTTGCCTAAACCTTTGACCTTTGTCAATGCATTTTTACTTCAAACACTTCTTAAAACATGGAAAATCTAATCATGATCATTTCGGCGCTTGAATCGTCAAATTTGGACTTAAAACGGGCCTGAAAAGCCAAAAAATCCTAAACCGGGTCGAAACGGACTGAGATAGGCCCACATAGGCTAAAATTGGCATGGGGGATGGATGACCGTCCACCAAGGGACGGCCAACCGTCCATGAAGGATGGCCAACCGTCCCAAGGTGGATGGTTGTCGATCTTTTCAGCCAATTTTGATAAAAATCGGAGTTTTTTTCTGCCAGGACTCTTCCAAGCCTTGCCATGTGTCCAGTTCGGCCATGGGGACTTTGGGATGAGTTCAAACACCTTGGAAGACTAGTTTTGAGCCCTTGGATCACTCCTAGGAGATTTAAACTCAGCCATTGATCAAACTCAGGCCTCCCTATAAATAGAGGGCCCTGAAATCAGTTTTAACACACAGAATAAGGTTTAGGGAGCTAGCTTGTAGAGTAGAGGCTTGAGCAATTGCACAAGCTTCCCCCATAGCACTCTAGCTTAATTTTTAAAGTCCTTGAGGTCCTTGGAGTCCTTGGAGCTTGAGGAGAAGGCTTGGAGCAAGAGGGAAGAATGCAAAGAAAGAGGTTAGTAGCTTGTAGTTTAAAGTTTTGTTTTCTTCTTCTTATTCTTCTTCTTTAATCATGCTAGATTAGGTTTTATTTATTTAAGTATGCATAGGATTTATTTTATTAGTAGTATGCATGCATAGAATATAGTTCATTGTTAGCATGCATAGTTTAGGTTATATTTCTTTAGTATGCATGATAGGCTAGTTTATAGTTTCTTTAGAAATTACTTTTATAATATGTATGCATATTTCTCTTATTCCCTTCTTCTTTAGTCATACCATAATAGGATTGGATATTTAGGATTAGGTTCATGCATGTTTAAGTCTTTTAGGTTAGTAATCATGTTAGGTTAGTTTATGCAAAATAATCACATGTTAGTATTGTTAGGATGAGTTTGCATTGTTCATATTAGGTTTGTTAGTTTATTTTTATCTCTTAAAGTGTGCATAAAAATATCAATTGTGTTCGAGGGAGCATGCAAAGGGTAAGACTCTACCCTTGTGTTTATTTCCTACGAATAAAGTGTTGTTTTCAAGCATATTGTATAGGATAAATTAGCATATCATACTAGGTTGCATATTAGGTCATTTACATTCTTTTTAATCTTTTATTTCATGGGTTTTAAACCACTCTTTGGTTGCATATAAATCTGTCCATCGGTTTAAAGTAACCTAAAAGTGCATTAAAACTCATTTTTTAGGCTTAAAACAACTTAGAAACATGCCTAGGTTCCCATAACTAACTTAGATTGCATTTAGGACATTTTCATGCATTGATTACTTTCTTTAGTTGTATTTCTATTTATTTTCCAGAATTTTCCAGCATGCATATCTTAGTGTTTTAGGTATTTAGACTAACCTAGGATTAGCTAGAAACCCTAGGATTAGGGGGGTCACTTGACCCCACTTAGGACTCTTATTTGTTGTAAGAATTACAATAAAAATAGAGTTCTATTTTACCTAGGATTCTACTTCGAGAATAATTCTAAAAGTGATTTTGAAAGAATTCAAAATGGAATGAAATTCCATCTCTCATAACAAGTGTTTTGATCAAACTCAAACTCTCGAAGCTAGAGTCCAAGATAAGATAGAATCTCTACAATTATGTGGTTTATTACAATAGGAGAGTCCTAGGGTAATCGAACTATGTGGACTTTGATCTTTGTCAAGCAATTGATAAGGTACGTAGGCAGTCAATAGGGCGCAAGTCCAATCTTAGGTTGACTTCTAGTCTCCTAAGATCCTTAGGATTGTGTATACTTTTGTACTATATATATTATTATTATTATATATTATTATTCATGTTTTGTGGTTGATTAGATATGACTAGGATTGTTTTGAAAAGATTTTGATAAAGCCCAATAGTAATTAGGAGACCTTTAATTAGGGCGAGGTGGGTGCCTACAAGGAGTTCCTTGGAATCTTCTTACTTCGTAACCTAGCCCCCGAATCCAACTTTGATTCAAATACCATGCTTTTCCAAAATATGGGGTCAGTGTTTTATTGAAAATAAAACTCTTTTTTGTGGTTTCCTTGTTCCCTAAAAATAAGGTGGCGACTCCCAGTATTTTACAAACTCTTATCCTTTTTCAAAAACTCAATCTTGAGTGGATAATAGAGAAGGATAAACGTGGATAATAGAGAAGGATAAATCGAGACGGATAAACATCATCCACAATCCACTCAAGAAAACACCCCCAAAGTGAACGAGAGGCCTCCCGATCAGGTTGGCTGGTTCACACCTTCTTGACTTATTCTTGGTCTATCTTTGGAATTAATGAGGGTGAGGTCACACCACATCGATACCATCACAGGGCATATTGTCTCTAAACTTAAAAGTTTCACAAGTTTGCTTTAAGCACGATTTCCAATTGATTTCTTTTATTGTGAGAATAGTATTGTCTTAATCTTAATTGTCTTAGGCAATTTGTTCATCCCTAAACCAATTGATTCCAATTAATTCATGTAGATTGATGGTCCCATATTCCTTTGCTGAACGAGCTCCAGAGAGACACTTTTCTTAAGATTTATATCCATGCCATAAACACCCATAGAGGAAGATAATGCAAAGAAGATGCGAAAGAGAATCTTTTATTTATTTTATTTTATTTTTGAACTCGAAGGGAAATGACAAAACAAAGAAATCCTAAACCACGGATCACCCTAGTCCGACAAGCGGGCTAGGGGAACACTTATTATTGGAAATGAAATTGAAAAAGGAAATCCTACTCTACTAAAGGAAAACACAAACAAAATCCTATAAGCTACTATTCGGTAGAAATGACTCATCATGCTTCATGAGCTTTTGCTAAGGTTCTCCGTCAAGGGACCAATTGAAAAAGGGGTGCGGCGGTAGGCTAAAGCTAATGATTGGATAAATTGGGTGGAGAGACGACTCCACGGTCAATCAGATCTTGAATTTGATGGTGAAGGCGGTAGAACTGCTTGGTCGAATGGCCCGGGTATTGATGAAAATTGCAGTATTCATCTTCATTGAAAGATTTGGATATGGACTTTGGGAGAGGCTTTGGCTCGAGGGGTTGCAAAAGGTTTTGATCTTTCAATATCTCGAGGACTTGATATAAGGGCTTGCAAAGTTCGGCAAACTGGCGAGGTGGTTGTGAAGGCAATATAGGTGGGATAGTGGTATTAACTTCATCACTTGACCCTTCATCAAAAGTGGTTCGCTGTCTTTTACAAGATTGTTCAACTTTGATAGCTCCTTTAACAAGGGTGTCTACGACTTGGGTTTCCAGCCCCAACAAGAGCTTTAAAATTAGGGAAGTATTGTGCGAACAGATACTTGTGGTAGATGGGTAATAAGCTTTTGAGTACCAACTGGATTTGTTTTCCATCGACTGGTCGGTTGATTATTTGAGAGGCCTTAGCCCTCCACCTCATAATAAAAGCTGAGAATGTCTCATAGGGTTCTTGCTTGGTTGTTTCAAACTCACGATGAGTGACATAGATTTCTGTATTGTACTGGTAGTGGCTAATAAACTCAATGCAAACGTCCTCCCACGTCTTTATCTTAGACTCATCCAAATGTAAGAATCATTTTAAAGCAAATCCGACAAGCGACTCATGAAATATTTGGGCTAATAGCTCATCATCGGCCCCACGGGGATGCATGGCTCTCGCATACATCTTCAAATGGATCTTAGGACAACCCATCCTATCAAAAATTTCCAATTTCGGCATCCTGAAGTGGCTGGGTAAGCGGGCTTTCGGGAACAAGGAAAGTAAGGTCATGTCCATCAAGTCATCAGACCTTCGGAATCCTTTAAAGGCTTTTTCTAGGGCTTCAAATCTTTTCATGACAGACTCAACGACCACAACAGTAGTGGTAGGGGGAATCTCTTCGTTGTTAGCCATATCGAAATTAACAGATGAATCAACACTTAACACAGGTCCACTAGAGTCAAGATCCAAGCCAAAGGAAGTAAAAATTTTGAAATCAATTTAAAGCCCCAAGATTGTTTTTTGAAAAAGAATAATATTTTACAAAACTCACAAAGCCCCTCCTTTCTAGACATTCCTTTGAAAATGATGAAGGTTCACACCAAAAGCATGTGAGGTAGACTAGGGAATCTTAGGGAAAGAAGCCCCTAGTAAAGACACTCAAAATGAACAGACCAATAGAACATGGGCTTAAAGCCCGCTCAATTCTCACTTTCTCTCTTTATAAGGTCCACAGATGGACAAACGGTCTAAAAGTATAGGCTGAAGGCCCACACACCAATCTCATTTTCTAAGGCCCACTAATGGACAAAATGATTTGGACAGCATAACGCTACCAAGGCCTAGGGCCCACTAGAAGATCTCCAAATCTATCTTAAGGGCATGGGCCTAAAGCCTGCATACGAAACTCAACTCTATCTCTAGAATCTAAAACAAAACGGGCAGCATAACGCTTCTATAGGCCTAGGGCCCAACAACATGTAGGTTGCTACATCTCCCACCAAACCCTTTAACTCTTGGGGACACTTTCCTTACAAGTTTGGAGTATTCAATGAGAGACATAGGCCCACGGGCCTAGGGTCTTAAGGGTTCTACACACATCACAATCAAAGGATCACAGAACCGGAGGGTCAAACCGACAGCATAACAGTACAACAGAGTACGTGATAAATGCGTAGGGTATGTGTCATACAAGAACTTTCTATATATACTAATGCAGGGTAGGCATAAAGGTTCCTATTACACACCAATTTATATACCTAACCACATGTGACACATGGCGTGCCATGTGGGTCCAACAGTACGTGATTGGTCCTTGATATACCCCAAGGGGCACTTGGCAATAGGTTGATAGTTTCGCCATGATTGCCCTAGTGTCAAGTGGAGACAGGGATCAGGACTAGACTATCTTTTGGCAAGGCAACATCGTCCTATCACATAATGACATGCAGGCAACATGCAGATAATACAAATAATATGATATGCAATCACACAAATGCAAGTGGTTGATTTTAATTAATTTAAGAAATTAAATAGCCCAATTAAATCAATGAAGTTTAGCCCTCGATATCCCCAGCAGAGTCGCCGTGAACCAGCTTTTTTATATCGCTTCTCTCGGGACTAATTTTTTTGCTGTGTCCACATCATCACTGAGCGTGATTTGTGATTTTAGAAAACAAAGGAGTCGCCACCTTATTTTTAAGGAATAAGGAAATCATAAAAATATTTTATTTTTAATAAAACAAAACAAAATCCATCCAATGAAAAGACAGTCTTCGAACCAAAGATGGATCCGGGGGCTAGGTTATGATGTGGGAAGGTTCCAAGTTCTTACTTGTAGGCACCCACCTCGCCCTAATTAAAGATCTAATTTATTTGGGCTATTTAAAATCCTAATGCAAACAATCCTAAATAATATAATCAACCAATTAAAATTGTAACGCCCCAACCTAACAATCGTATTGACCCTTCCGGATAGGTCAACAGGTGTCAAGATAGAGGTACAACCTGACCTGCTCATTCATATATCCTTATGAGAGACAAGAAATATAGGCATATTTAACAATATGAAATGTTATGCTCATACAAATGTCCCAAACGTCTTATACCATAATAATAAATTAAATAATAATAATGCCAACATCCCTGGCAAGTAGGCTATGCCACAAACAATGGCAAATTCCAAAATCAAGAAAATATAAATATTACACAACTCAAATAATATGCAGGTCCAATGCAGAATCAACCATACAATCATCTAAAAATCCTCGAATAGAGGCTTGTCTCAAATCATGTATGCAAACCCCGAGCCAACTTGTAATCTGCTGCATAAAAGCAGGGGTGAGCTTCCACTTGCTCAGTAGGAATAAGATAACCTCTACAAATAACAATAATACAGCGATATATGGAATATTTAAATAAACGTAGTTTCTATAACGTTTATAAAACAGTAGATAACGCAGTTATAAACTTGTGTGGTCTTTCAGTGAAAAGCTTAAGTCAAGTAGTTCTATGTTCAGTTCATAAATCAACCAGAGAAAAAGAATGAGTTAAGCTCAGTTATAAACACAGTATAATGCCCATAATTTCAAAGACTAGGCTCATAGAATGTATAACAGGGCGTTGTTCTCAGGCTAAAGCCTCCGGCACAACGATAGCCAAAACCACGCTGTTCTCGGGTCCCCGACACAACGGCAGCCAATACCTCGTTGTTCTCAGACCCCCGGCACAACGACAGCCAAAACCTCTCGAGAGAAACCGATCAGTTGCTTAACAGCCAACTGTCGAGCCACTACGGGGCTATAAACTTCGGGTCCGAACTAAGGCTCCACCCAGGACCATAGGCCCTTAAAAAAAAGAAACCTCCCTGTGATACAAACCGAGCCAGAACCATGCATAGCAGCAAGAATATATATACATTCAAACCAATTTCCAAAGCCAGCAGGTAAAGTTACAATATGTGACATATATTAAAGTATCGAGTGTTATTTCAAAACAATCATAACCATTATCCAAAAACAGGAGTTAAATAGATAAACCATATGCCATCATCTTATATACAGAATAATCCTCAAGGCACGTCATATTCAAATACATATATATATATATATATATATATATATATATATATATATATATATATATATATATATATATATATATGTATATTCACTTTTGTACCCTGGCTGATTCCCATTTCAAAATATTCAATCCAACCCAAAAGTCAAGGGAACAGTTGTAAGAAAATCTCAACATCTTTCTTTTATATAGATTGTGGACCAGCCTCGTGGCGGGGCTTTAAATGGTGTGAGTCCACATCATCACCGGGCGATGTGATTAGGGGGGTTTAGAAATCAAACAAAGGAGTCGCCACCTTATTTTTAAGGAATAAGGAAACCATGAAAAATATTTTATTTTTTTAAATCAAAACAAAACAAACTCCATTTTCAATGAAAAGACAGTCTACAAACCAGAGTTGGATCCGGGGGCTAGGTTACGACGTGGGAAGGTTCCAAGCTTTCACTTGTAGGCACCCACCTCGCCCTAATTAAAGGACTTCTAATTTATTTGGGCTATTTAAATTCTTAATGCAAACAATCCTAAATAATCTAATCAACCAAAAAAAATATTGATATAAATGCAGTAATCTATATTAGTTATATTAATAATTAAAAAATATATATACAAACAAACCCTAAAAACCTAAGACACCCTACGGGCATCCTAGGGCGGACTTGAGCCCTATTAGCGCCTACGTAACTTACTAGTATCACCTAGCAAGTATCAAAGTCCACGTAGTTCGACTACCCTAGGACTCTCCTATTGTAATCGATCACATCATCAAAGGTATTTCAACCTAATTCAAGACTCTAACTTCGAGAGTTTTTGTTTGTTTAAAATCATTTATTCAAAATCATTTCAAATTAAAAGACTTTCTTAAAATCTAAATATTCTAAAACAATTCTTATCTTTAGAATTCAATTCCAATTAAAAATCTTTTTCAAAGATTTTTAAGAAAACAAATCATATGGGAGGAATTTCATTCCAAGGTAAAAAATCTTTAAAACATTTCAAATCTTTTGAAAATCAATTAATAATCAAATATCTCATAAAATCATATTTATTTCATAAATATTGCATCAAAAATCTTTTAGGAAATCTCTCGAAGATCGACTCTTAAATCAAATAAAATACACAATTCAAATCATGATTTTTACAACAAAGGAAATTCCTAGGGAAGGTCAAGTGACCTTCCTAGCCTAGGGTCTCTAACTAGCCCTAAAGTACTTCTAAAATCCTAAAAACACTAATGCAATGCATGCTGAAATTTAAACAAATAAGCATGTAATCAATTCTAAAAATGCATGAAAATGCTCCTAAATGCACACTAATTGATCTATGTGAACCTAAGCATATTTCTAAGTTAGATTTAGCCCTAAAATAATTTTTAAAAGTGATTTAAGGGCATAAACAAATCCGGACAGATTTGAATATGAACCTTTAACCACTCTAAAAATCATGAAAACAAAGAATAAAAATGTGAAGATGACCTATCATGCTTTCTACATGAATATACTATAAAAAAACTATAAAAATCATGCAAAAATATGGCTTAAAAATGTTAATTAAACCACTTCAAAGCATATATTCAAATCTGGACAGATTTGAATACATGTTCCAAATGGCTTAAAAAACATTGTTAATTCATAAAAAATGGCAAATGAAAACCCTAGCATACAATCTAACATGCTATACTAAATTACCATGCAAAATGTATAAGAAAACTAACAACGAATATGCTTTAAACAACTATTTTAAACACAAGAGGAGGATCTTACCTTCGCACGCTCCCTCGTACACAATTTTTATGTTCAAACAATCAAATCAATATCAAGTGTTCAAATAATCATAAAAAAGCATAAAAAATGACTCACAACTCATCACATGTCAAGAATACATATTAACACATTCATATCATCATTAATACCATCAATCAAACATTTAGAGATTCAAATAACAATATGAATATATCAATACTTACCCTAGGCATGCTCGCATACATGAAATAATAACAACGGACTCATCCTAAACATAAAATCATAACAAAAACTAACCTTAGCATGCTTACACACATAAAATCACAAGAAACTAACCCTAACATGCATACTCACATAAAATAATAATAAAACTACTTCTAATCATGCATACGTACATAAAATAACAAGAAAACTAACCCTAACATGCATACTCACATAGAATAATGATAAAACTACTTCTAATCATGCATACGTACATAAAATAACAAGAAAGCTAACCCTAACATGCATACTCACATAGAATAATAATAAACTACTTAACCCTAGGCATGCATCCTAACATAAAATCATAAATAAAACTAATGAACCCTAAACATGCATATTAACATGAAATAACAACAAAGCTAAACCTAATCATGCATACTCACACAAAATTAAAACAAGGCTAACCCTAATCATGCATACTAACATAAATAAGAGAAAGATATAAACCTATTCAAACATGCATAGAGAAAACTCCTACAAAGTAAAATGAAAATCCATCAAAGAACAAGACCATGGTTGAGTGTTTACCCTTCGATCCCCTTCTTGGCTAGCCTCCTCCAAGCTCTTAGCCTTCGATCCTTGCCCCTTCAATGGTGTAGAGATAAAGAGCTAAAAAATCTGTAGCCTCCTCCCCAAAACCCTAGAAATCTCTCTCTCTTTTTCAACCTCCTCCCCCTCTAACTCTATAATGAAGCATATATAGAGTTAGGGTTTAAAACATTGAATGGCTATGATTAATTCCTCTAAAAAACGATCCTAGGGCTTAGAACCAATCCTCCTAGGGTTTGCAAGCTGAAACCCTCTGAATTTATGCAAAAAAATCAAATCAAATCGGCCCAAAATAGGTGAAAAATTCCAAAATGGCAAAATTGGCTCGAGCAAGCTGATGGCCGTCCTAGGCATGGACGGTTGGCCGTCCTAGCTGGACGGTTGGCCGTCCTAGCTAGGACGGTCACCATGCTGACTTTCCCAATTTTGTTCCCCAATTCTAGGGTTTTCGAATTTTGGCCATATTTTGGTCAAATTTGATCCAAATCCGATGGTTCAGGGCTCAAAACGACCGTGTTTTGATCCTCCACATTTTTAGAATGTTTTTGGGTTAAAATCGATTGACCATGGTCAAGGGTTTTAGCAAAAAACTAGCCAATTGATCCGGTTGTGCCAAAATTGGTCAAATGACCATTCCTTGTTTTATAAAATTAATCAATTAGGCTTGCACCACTTCTAAAAACATGGTTTCAACATGAAATTGGTACTTAACAATATGTTTTGAAAATCTTTTGTTTTGGTGAAAACGACCAATTCACGGTCAATTTGATCGAAACCCTAATTCAGCTCATCCTTACCCGTGGGATCGATTTTGGGAGAATCCATCCCAACCATTCAAGGGCTCAATTGACACATCAAATACACTCCCCACATCCATATAAACCTCATGAAACAATCCGTTTCGAATTCGGAGGTCATTCAGAAATTATACGAGAAAAAGGACGAAAATGCCCTTCAAGTCGCAAAAACCCTAATTACCTATCGAGCTCTCATCAAAATGCCATGAAAATTTACAGGGATGTTCTAAAACACCTCAAAAGTCGAATGCAATACAAATGGGTTGATTCCAATCCAAATGTACACATGAAATAATGAATTGTCCTTTTCCTCAGCAAAGGGCAATTTGGTCAATTTGGTCTTTACAAGGCCAATTCCTCAACCAATGATCAGCTATTCTAGTTGATCATTTGCATGGACATATGGTAGAAACAATTGGTAAAAATGGGGTGTCCACATAGATATATCTAGAAAATCAGGCATATGAGCTTTAGACCAAGTATTTATATTGTGTAGATATAAACAGTTATCACTATATGCCCTTATCAAGTGTTTCCATAAAACCTGCATTTGGAAAGCCTGTTCCCCAGTTTTATATACACATACACATAATACCCAGTTTTAAGTAGTTTGCCAGGAAATATAGACAAGTTCTCAAAACGTTTCATTTCTGTGCCTTAGTTCTCATTTCATAAACATTTCTGTGCCTTAGTATATTCCATGTATCTATTTAACAATCTAATAATCCGTAAGGTTCTCAAACATTTGTAAGTTATACCATTCTCAAATGTATTTAACATCTAGGTTCATGTAGTTCTCAAAAACAGTTGTAAAACAGACATATTATCATTACAGTAAGAGGTTACTTATCCCTACCTCAATGCAGTTGTGTTTTTCCAACCCTTGTGGCTCCACGAGCCTCCTAATGCAATGCCTGATGCACCCGATGCAAGTGGTCCCCCAAAGGACCCAATCACAACTGAGAAACAAAGAACAATGCAAGCAAGAAGAATCAAAAGAAAGCACAAATACCCACAGTTCAAAAGTAAAGCAAAACGACTCTCAAAACTGCTCACTCACGACTCTAAGGTTCAAAACCCCAAAAGGGCCAAAACAAAGACTTTAAAACCTCCAAGACATGACCCCGAGTGTGTTTAGAAATCACACGTTGAATCCTATGGCCAAAAGTATAGCGAAATAAGAAATATAAGTCAAAGTATACAAAGTATATACAAAAGGGTAAACCTGGTATTTTCTAAAATAACTCTCTCTCCAAAGAAAATATTTTGACCCAAGAACCTTCAAATTCAGAAACTAGACTTCGAAAGCTTTTCGTGCATGTAAAGAATGCTCAAATCGGAGTTTGTATGAAGGAGTTATGAATAAAACAAGTTTTAAAGATGAAATGAGGGAAAAAGGGCATTGCAAACCCCATTAAAGCTCATCCAAGCTTTTCTAAATACACTTTTATCAACTCAAAACCTTGTAATAACATCTCATAACCTTAACAAAATTACATGCAGCATGAATTAATATGTTTTATCATCAAATCTCCAGGTTGTAGCTTAAAACATAGCAACCATAGCTGCTGCTCAACGACAACTCAACACAGCCATATATAAAAATCAAAATCTCAGTTCCCAAAATCAGCTCGGCCATGAAACTTCTCACAGGAAAATTATCTAAACTTCTTGTCTAAAATATATTACCAAAACCAGGAATTTTTAAAAGAAAATAAGATCAAAAACCCATAAACAAATTTCAAAAGTTTGAATTTCCAGAACCATGGCTGCCGATTAAAATCACTCTTATGCAGTTTTCAAATACAAGGAAAACTTGTCATTTAAAACTCATTTTATACATGAAATCCCATCATGAGATAAAAGAAGATGCAAAGGAAGTATAGGCAACACCCTAGCATTTCCCAAAACCCACAATCCTTGGTTCAACTCAAGTACAAGTTCAAAAGCATGAATTTTTACCATCTAAATTCAAAATCATGAATTTAATCATATACAGTCTAAAAACACAAGTTTTGAAAACCCAAAATCAAATTCAAAGCTTGCATTTCAGCAGCCATGGCTGCTGTTTATTACCACCCACATCCAGTTTTCCAAATACATAAATTCTAACAAGATTTAGATATTTGGAGGTCTAAAAACCCACAATTTGAACCTTGAACATATATGTTGAAAATCAAAACCCAAACCAATTTTTGAACATGCTTTAAAAGTTTCAAACCTAAACAAAATATAACCCACAATCATAAACCCATGTACAAAACTCTTTTAGATATCAAGATTTCAAGTTTCAAACAAGGATTTTACCCAAAGGCTAACAAGCAAGCCCAACAAATCTCTAATCTACCATTCAAACTCAAAAACCCCAACCAAAGACTCAACTCAGTTTTGGATATTTATAAACAACAATACATAACTCAGAAAACTCAGAAAATACCCAACCTCATCAGCCCAAGCTCAAAACAGAGTATAAAAGTTTGGGTTCTTCAACACAGCATCATATCACAAAAATCAGCAATAAATTATCCCAACAGTTGATTTGTTACATGCATATTTCAAATAATTTGATCAGTTTACCAAACTCAAAATGAGACACAAATATGCCTGCATTTTTGACTTATACAGCCCCAAGATTCATTCCCAGAATAGGGACCTCACATGCAATGCTTTCAAACTTCAAAATAAAATAAATCAGGCCACACATCTTTGAGAAACCATTTCAAAACCTTTAAACCTGTATACATGATAACATCAAGCCATAGTTGCTCAAATTCGAAAAGCAAGAGGAAAGAGGAAGAATATGTATATGTATAAAGATATCTACCCTCGGCTCCTTAAATCCGGACATGAATGTGAACTCAAACCCACCATAACTCAAATGTTTCCATTATGATAGAAAAATACAGAGGAAAGAATGAAAGAAAACAAGACTTGCAAGCATGAACTTACCCTGAAAATGGCTTGATGCAGCAGCTCAACATGCGTATTGAGACAAACCCGAAACCCACAATTTGTTTTCATATAAACAGATTTCATCTCAACTCAACCCCATGGCCATGAATCAGACTTCCAAGCTTACAATTTCTACAAAAATCCCACACTAAATCATGGATCCAAACCCAAGGCTTCTCACCCAAAAATCAGGACATGCAGGGAGAAAAGAATGAAGAAACCAACCCAAATATACATAACTTACCTCTTGATCGGCTGAAATGGAGGAATCCGGCGAGAAATCTGCAACTCCGGCAGCTGCTCCGGCGACAAGGTGCTCGCCCCTCCCTCGGCTCTCGAACCTCTTCTCCCTCTCGACCTTCTTCTCCCTCTCGACCCTCTCGGTCTCTCTCTAGATTTTGGATGGTAATAGGGAAACAAATGGCTGACTTGGGTTAAGTGTTGAAATTTAAGGGACTGTTTGGTCACGGGTATACATATAAATGAGGTGGGCTTATTTGCAAATATCACAAATCAAATTTCTTATATTTACAACACATCCTTAAGTTTATATATATATTAAAGCCACCCCCAACTTTTATAAAGCTTCAAAATATGAAAACTCTAACTTTACAAAAAAAAAAAATATATCCCCAAAGTATATAGATAATCATAAAAATAAGCTTATAAAATTTTCGGGTTATCACAAAAATAATGATATAAATACAATAATCTATATTAATAATAATAAAAATAATATACAGACAATCCCTAAAAACCTAGGACACCCTAACAGTATCCTAGGGCAGACTTGAGTCCTATTAGCGCCTATATAACCTACTAGTATCACCTAGCAAGTATCAGAGTCCACGTATTTCGACTACCCTAGGATTCTCCTATTGTAATGAACTACATCATCTAAAAGTATTCAACTTTATCCAAAACTCTATCTTCGAGAGTTTTCATCCATTTGAAATTCTTTTGCAAAACAGTTTGATAATGAAAAGACTTCCAATGCGATTGGAGTTTCGTTTAAAAGATAAAACTTATCTTTTTTAGAAGCAAACCTCAATTAAACTTCTTTTTCAAATCAGTCATCATCCATGGAATTTCATTCTAAAACCATTTCTTTTTTAAAGAAATCATTTTCAACACAAATTCTCTTAAAAGACTCTCATTTCATGGGGAAACCATTTAATAAATCAATTGTTTTAAAAAAAATCATTTTTTTTTTTAAATCCCTCTCAAAGATATACTCTTAAACTCATTAAAACACTTGAATTTGAATGTAAATCCTACAACAAAGGAAAGTCCTAGGGGAGGTCAAGTGACCTCCCTAATCCTAGAGTCTTTAACTAATCCTAAGTTAGTCTAAATACCTAAAACACTAATGCAATGCACGCTGGAATTTAAACAAGATAAGCAAGAATACATGAAATTAATTCTAACAATGCACGAAAATGTTCCTAAATGCATACTAATTCAACTATATGATCCAAAGCATATTTCTAAGTTGGATTTGGCCCTAAAATGATTTTTAGAATAATTTAATACCATTTTATATTCTGGACAGATTTGAATATGGACCTTAAACCACTCTAAAAACCTTGAAAAGAAATAATAAAAAATCTGATAATGACCTAGCATGCATCCTACATGAATATACTATAAAGCAATACACAAAAAGCATGCAAAAACATGGCTTAAGAATGATAATTAAGCCACTTTAAAGTATATATTCAAATCTGGACATATTTGAATACATGCTTTAAATAGCTTAAAAAAAGCATTATTAATCCATGGAAGATACTAAACAAATATCCTAATATGCATACTAACATGTTAAAGCAAGAAAACTATGCTAAAATCATCCAAACAGGCCATGCTTACCTTAATTAACACAAGGGGAGGAACTCACCTTTGCCATGCTCCTTCGAACACAATTCATATAACATTCTCAATCATTAATAATTTCAATCGTTGAGGAAGAACAAGATCGAGAAGAATATTATGAATAATCCTAAACACAAAGCCATCCTAAGACATTAATGTATAACTCACAAAGACATGCATAAAATACTCAACACATAATCTTATTCAAAGCACAAAGATCATACATGCATAGACTCAAAACATACTAAAACAGAAAATAATATGCATTAAACAACTCCTAATATGCATCCTAGAGATAATCATATCTCCTAAAACATGCTTCTATTAATCAAACCATGGTTAACATACCCATAATACAATAAAAGACTCAAATAAGACCTTAAACATAGACTAAACAAATTAAATATGTAAAACATAAAACATATCCTACTCTAAGTATGTTAAACAAAGCATGACTCATGAAAACCTTTAATCCTAAACTAACATGCATGATTCAAGGCTACATCTCAACCTAAGTTATGCATATAAGAAGAAGAAACAAAGACACATATTCTGTAAGAAGACTCAAGCTCCCAAGCTCTAGAATTTCCTTCAAGCTCCCAAGGCTATCCTAAACTAACACATCTTCTTCCTTGCTTCTAGCTATTTCCTTCAAGCTCCCAAGCTCTAGAATTTCGTAGCTATGGCTCTCAGTGTAGCTCTAAGGTGTAGGAGTCTCACAAAATCAGAGAAGTCACTTCTAAAGACTCCATCAAAGTATAGTTATAAAGCTAGGGTAAAGAACCATTAAATGGTTGAGATTAATCCATCCTAGGGCAAAGGATGAATCTCCTTAGAGTCCCCAGACTGAATTATGCTTGAATTATCTCCAAAAAATCGAGCAAAGTCGGATAAAGTAGGTGAGAGAGTCCCAAAATATCAAGGTGAGAGAGTCCCTCAATATTCCCTAATTTCGAGGATTTTTGGTATTTTGGCCCTATCTTGCTCATTTTCGGTCTAAATTGGATGATTCAAAAGCCAAAACGACCGTTTTTTGATCCTCCACATTTCTAGAAGGGTTTTGAGTCAAAAATGCTTGACCATGGTCAAGGATTTTAGTAAAAAGCTAGCCAATTGACCCAGTTGTGCCAAAATAGGTCATATGACCATTCTCTGTTTTGTAAAATTGATCAATTAAGCTTAACCCACTTCTATAAACATGATTTTATTATGAAATTGATATTTGAAAACACATTTTGAAAATCTTTGGTTTTGGTGAAAAGGATCAATTCATGGTCAATTTGGGTGAAATCCCGGTTTGACTCATCCTTGCTCGTAGGACCAATTTTGGGCAAACCCATCTCAGCCATTCAAAAGTGCAATTGACACTCTAAATACACTCCACACATCCATATAAACTTCATGAAATAATCCGATTCAAATTCGGAGGTCATTTGGAAATTATATGAGAAAAAGGACGAAAATGCCCCTCAAGTCTCAATAACCCTAATTACCTATCGAGCTCTCATCAGAATGACACGAAAATTTACAGAGATGTCCTAAAACTCTACAAAAATCAAATGCAATACAAATGAGTTGATTCCAATTCAATTGTATGCATGAAATGATGAATTATCCATTTTCCTCGAAAAGGATAATTTGGATAATTTCGTCTTTACAAGTCCAATTCTTCATCAAATGACCAACTTTTCAAGTTAATCATTTGCAAAAAGACATAAGAAATCAATTGGAAAAAATGGGGTGTCCACAATAGCACTAGTTAAATGCATTTAATATATGAAATTTCGAGAATAGGAATTCCTTGTAGGTTAAACAAGTAATACTAGGTTGAATTGAATTAACCCTAATTAATTACACAATTAATTTATGTATTCAATAAGCAATCACACAATGCGTAAAAATAAAGCAATCGTTTGACACCCAAATATACAAAACAAACCCTAACATGGTAAAAAACCTCAGGAAGATATGGAAGCTCTATGAAAGGACAAAGACTTACAACTCACACCAATGCTTGAGTCCATTAGTCAAGTAGCTATCACACCGTCTTGAATCTTTTTCCTCGAACGAGTCCACACACGAGCACAGTCTCTCCACGAACCGATCGAGTCCACAATCCGCTTCGCTGTATCAAGCTCTACGACATGTCTTCCACCAACGTACCAACAATACGTCACACCGCACAACAACGGCAACCACCAGAGTCCACCGACTAAACAACCACCTCAGAGATCCACCAAGACAATGACAGGGAGATTCGATCCCTTGAATCTCTTTAAACAAATCTGGGTGTAGTTTAAAACTTTTCTTGATCAAAGATCATGAAATAATTATATCCCTGTCCCCATAGGGGCAGGGAATCCCCATCCCTGCCCCGTCGCCCCGCCATTTCAATAACAAATTTAAAATATAATGCGCTAAATGTGCTTTCGAAAATGTTCGAACCCATTACCTCCACTAAAATGCTTGTATTTTAAGATTCTAAACACTAAATTGCATGTTGACTATAATATACTTTTTAAATAAATAATTTCTCAGTGACTCTTGATTAGTTGATTGTAATATACTCTTAAAATAAATAATCTTTCAGCGACTCCCTCAATTGGATCCACTTGAAAAAAGCAAGCGTTAGATTAGATATTTTGAAATTAACCATTGGATGATATATTTCGCTTATATACATGATGCATGCCCAAAATCACATTGTTCCAATGGTTAATTTTTCAAAACAAGAATTATGAATTATAAAAAAATTGTAACAATTTTCGATAGATTTTTGTAGTTCATCTCAAAAATATGATTTAAAAAAAAAATCATTTGATTAATGTGATTTTTTTTTTTTTTTTGTATATATAATGTGTCATGTGTACATATATAATTAATTCAATCATTAGTTTATCAAAATACCTATTCCATATTAGTTTTACAAACCATATGTCAAACTATGGATAAGGTGGTGTGCGTAGGACCAATAGTAGAAAAGATTTTAATAAATTGACCGTTGGATTAAATACAATTGTTATGAATTTCATGTTCACAAAAAATCATAGTGATCTAACAGTAAATTTTTTTACTAATGTTCATGAAAAATTATAATATTTTAATTCTTCAAAATGTCACAATTTTTATCCATATAGATTTAAATAAAAAAATTACTGTTGGATCATTTTGATTTTTGGCGAGTACGTAATTTATAAGAAGTGCATCTAATCCAACTGTCAATTTTTCAAAATCTATTTTGTATTTTTACCTATAGAATATAGACTATAGAGGTCACCTTACACATAAACAACATAGTTGTGTAAAGTGCAACTTATAACAACATCGTTCCTGTCATCCTGAACAGAGATAAAGCTTGAATAATTGAAAACAAAGAGATAGTTAACAAACTCAACACAATAAGGGAGACTTAACTTATTCTATAGGAAATATATAAGAATGGTTAGAAAATGTTAGATTATTTGTGAGATCACCGAGATGGGAGAAAATCAAGTAACCAATATTATTAAAAAATGGTTAAAAATGTTAAAATTGATGGGAGGGACATAAAAGTTAAGAGGTGATTAATAATTTAAATTTTTTTATATATTATATATAATAGAATATATAAAACATAATTTATGTTTCATATAAAATTATATGGTTTAAATATAAAGTTTATACAAGCAAGGATGGGGAATCCTCGCGGGATGGGGATAAATAGGCTGTGTAGTATGGGGTAACGTGGCCGGGCATTGTAAACCCATCCCCGCCCCATACCCCGGCGGGGCAAATATTTTTAACCCCATCCCTACCCCGTACCCCAAAAAATTCAAAAATAACCTGCCCCTATAAGGGCCGGGTGGGGCCCTGCAGGGATAGGGCAAATTGCCATCCCTACTGAAGGGTGATAGGATGGTTGACCGAAGTTAGGCTTCTAGCTTTTGCCATAATAACTTTAAGTATGAAAATTTTGATATGTATAGAGATAGTTTGGACACAACTCTAAATAGATATGCAAAGAGATAGTACTCTAAGAATTTTTTTTAGCAAAACTAATTCAAATGGGCCTTTCACCACTTTGAATAATAGAAATCTTGACAGTTATCTCTTGAGCAAATGCTGTCGTGACACTTGTTCACCATATAATCGTCATAACTCCAAATCTAGTAAATTTCATTCAACCAACCTAAGCATATTCAGATTTGATAACTTCATATCCATATAACCATCTAACTCCGAATATGGTAACAGCCTTCAACCGCATGAGCATATGCAACCTTGATATATGTTCATATCCATACAATCTTTATAACTCCGAATCTAATGACACGCGGCCTTCACCCGCCTAAGCATATGTAGCCTTGACACATGTTTATATTTATATAAACATCGTAACTTTGAATCTAGTGACTGCTTTCAACTGCCTGAGCATATGCAGGCTTGGCATATGTTCGTAATCATATAACCATGATAACTCTAAATCTAGTGACAACCTTTAACTGTCAGGGCATATATAGCCATGACACATTTATATTCATATAACCACCACAATTCTGAATCTAGAACCGGCTTTCAAGTGCATGAGCATATGCAGCTTTGGCACATGTTCATATTCATATAACCGTCATAACTTTGAATCTACTAACAACCTTCAACTGCATAAGAATAGCAAGCCTTGACACATCTTTATATTGATATAACCATCTTAACTCCGAATCTAGTAACTGCCTTTAAAGCTACCCGATCATGTATAATATTGTCACGTGTTTATATTTATATAACCATCAAAACTCCGAATCTCGTAACTACCTTCAATCACCTGAGCATATGCAGCCTTGACACATATTTATATTCATACAAACATTATGAGACTAAATCTAATAACAGCTTTCAACTTCATGAACATACAGTTGAACATATGTTACCTTAACATATGTTCATATTCATATAATTGTCAGAATTATGTTTATATTTATATAACCATCGTAACTTTGAATCTAGTGATTGCCTTCAACTGCCTGAGCATATGCAGGCTTGACACATATTCGTAATCATATAGCCATGACACATATTTATATTCATATAACCGTCATAACTTTGAATCTACTAACAACCTTAAATCGTATAAGAATAAAAAAGCCTTGACACATCTTCATATTCATATAACCATCATAACTCCGAATCTAGTAACTGTCTTCAAAGCTACCCTAGCATGTATAATATTGACACATGTTTATATTCATACAACCATCAAAACTCAAAATCTCGTAACTACCTTCAATCACCTGAGCATATACAGCCTTGACACATATTTATATTTTCAACTGCATGAACATGCAGTTGAACATATGTTTCCTTGACATGTTCATATTCATATAACTATCATAACTCCGAATCTAATAATGGCCTTCAACCACATGAGCATATGCAACATTGATACATAATCATATTCATCCAACCGTCATGACTCCGAATCTAGTAACTTGCTTACTACTGCCCTAGCATATGTAGCCTAACACACGTTCATATTCATACAATCGTCATGACTTCGAATCTAGTAACTGTCTTCAATCTCTTGAGCATATATAGCCTTAACATATGTTCGTATTCAGACAATCGTCATGACTCAGAATCTAGTGATGCGCGACCTTGACTGCCTGAGCATATGCAGCCTTGACACACGTTCGTCATGACTCTGGTTTTAGTGATGGCCTTTTACTGCTGCCGGAGCATATATAACTTTGACACATGTTCATTTTCATATAACGGTCATAACTACTATATGGGTTCGAGCTTTTGGATCTTGTGACTTAATTCTTACTAAATGTAGTTTTTTTAATGCTTCTCATAGGTTTTCTATTTTTCCTTCATTTACATGTGTTATCAATTGATTAAGTCAATTTTTTGTAGATTCAAATTTTTATTACACCACTTAGTGACAACCATTTATTGCTGTGTAAATTGTAAGGGTGAACAATTACAAAGAAACATTTAATGTGGTTCAGCCTTTTGGATTATTACTATTTATAAAAAACAAAGAATTATATATGTGATAACCCAAAAATTTTAAATGCTTATTTTTAAGATTTCCCGTGAATTTTGGGGTGATGTGCAATTAAATAAAATGTTAATTATCCTATTTTAAATTTTTAGTTGGGATTAATTTTGTAAATAAGCAGGTTAGATTATAAAATAACTTTTACATATATATATATATATATATATTTTTTTAAAAACTAAGTCCCCCCACCTCTTTTACCTAAACCCGTGACCAAACACCCCCCCTCATTTCCTTTTCTTCTTCAAATCAGACCCGAGAGAGAGAGAGAGAGCTGTGAGAGGGAGAAGCCGAGAGGGAGCCTTGGGAGTCCTTGGGAGTGAACTGCCGAGAGGTGGTGGCCTTGCTGGATTGCTGGTCGGAATCTCGCCTAAAGGTCGCCGGACTCCATTGTTGACGAAGCTAAGGTAAGCTCAAGCTTGTGTGTCTTTCCTTCTCTTCTCCTCCTCTTCTTCTTCCATTACTTTTGGGATATTTGCTGATTAGAGGGTTATGGGTCTGATTTATTTTGAAGAAATATACATGATGTTTTCTTTGGGTTTATGATTAGACTTGGAGTCTTGATAAAAAGGGTTTTTGGCTTGGTTTTAGCAGACACACAATTTGGTTTTGGGTTTCATGGGTTTTGATCTATTTTAAATCTTAATAAGTCACCTATTGCATGTTTTTTTTATGGCTACCGTGGTTAAATCAAAGTTGTAAGATGAGTTTTAGTGAATCAAAATAAAGCTTGGAGGCTTTGCATGTGGGTAGTGATACTCGGGTTTATGGGTTTCTCGGTTTTTACTCTTAAATCTGATGTATATTTCTCAAACTCTCATATTTACTGTTTAGATGGCTTCATGTAGTTAAAATCTATGTTTATAAGATGGATTTTTGTGGATTTGAGACCTTGCATGATTGATTATGTGGTGAAACTCAGGAATATGGGATTTTAAAACAGTTTTTCAAACATTCATGGTGCAGTTTGGATTTCTGGGTCTATTTTGGGGATTTTCAAGCCTTGTATTTTGATTTCTTTCTTTCTCCTCTCTTTATATTTCGGATCTATGGAGTTTTAAATTGATGGCTGAATGCATGTGGATTTAAATGGGTTTGATTATGAGTTTAGACCTTGATCTTCCAAAACCATGGTGGGCTTTTAACAAAACTGATTTCAAACGGTAGTTCATGTTTTCAGACTTGCATGTGTATAAATCCACGGTTGTGATGAATTATTTGGAGTAGATTTTGGCATGCAAGCGCACAGTTGGGAAGTTTTATGTGATGACTCGATTATATATGGGGCTAATTTTGGGATTTTGATGCTTAAAGAGTCTTGTATGAGAAGTCCCTGTTTTGAATGTACATTTCGGGGCTGTGCAAGTTAAAATACTTGTGTTTTTATGTTTTATTTTGATCTTGGTGCCTAGATCAAGTTTGCTTTGGGCCTGCATGTTTAAAATAAGCTGTTAGTATGGTTTATGTTTGAGCTTTAAGAGACTGTATTTGGGGTTTTATTTTAGGATGAGTTTATATGGGTTTGGATTTATATAAACGATGGATTTTTGGGAAAAATGTGTCTTGCATGTTTTGTAGCTTGATGGACTAACTTTGAGGGTACTTAGATTTAAGAAAGTGATGTATTTTATGGTTTAAACATGATATGATGATAGAGCTTTGTTGAAAAATCAGTTTTGAAATCTTTTGTTCAAAAATTTAGTTGATTCATGAAATAAATCTTCAAATCTTTGATCATTGTTTATAAAGTCTTGTTTTAATATTTTATGGGTCACATATGAAATAAATTCATTTAATTCAAGTTTTGAAAGCTTAAAAGAGGGTTTAATGGAGTTTTGATGAAAAGTCATAGTTGATTTGGTTTTGATGTAAAACTTGTGAATCTTTGAAATCGATCCTTTGAATCTTTAAGTTATGTGTGGATAGCTTATTCGTCAAAGCAAATTGATGGTTTTATATGTTGTGTAGTTGTATATTGGTGTATGGAAGTTTTGGGGACTGATGTTATAACATTGTTGCAGAACAGAGATTGCAAGAATGAAGGTATCTATCGATAGTTATATTACCTATCGATAGCACCACTATCGATAGCTACTTTGGCTATCGATGGATGGTTGCTGTCTTGAGTTTTTCTTTTTGCTTTTGTTGACTGGTGACCTATCTTGGGCCACCATAGATTATGTTTTTGGGATTTTGGTTTATGTTTTGAGGTCTATTAAAATTCTTATTGGAAGTTTGTACTTGTGTTGAGTTAAGTGTCTTGGATTAGACACCAATGGGGCTTGTTCTGGTGCTTGGATGTGCTTGGTAAGATCTTGATGTATATTTGCTTTCTCTTCTCTGATTTTTGCCAGACTTGAGATCCTGGAGGGGATCGTTGGCATTTGGTGCATTTGCATGGGATTGCATTTGGGAAGGCTTGTGGAGCCACAAGGGTTGGAAACACCGTTGCATTGAGGTAGGGATAAGTAACCTTTTACAGTTGATAATGATATATTTGTTTTATAACTGTCATGAGAATACTGCATATCCCTAAACACTTTTGAACAATATGACTTATAAATGGTTGTGAACCTTGTCTTTTGTTTTTTTTTAACTACTATGAGAATGATATAGATGAAAACTCTGAATTTGAACAGTATGATTTATGAACACGGAGAACCCTAAATTCATATTTGAACTGTCAACTAGATACATGGATTATACCTATTTATGAACTGTAATACTTGTGTGGCAAACTTTATGAACTATAAGAAAGGTTTTATATAGAAATGTTTACAAATGGAGAATTGTTTATACATATGGGAATGGGTTTTTCCTATTAACTGTTTTGCTGAACAAGGCTGATAGGGTTTTAAACTAAACTACTTTGATTCGTGATACATGATATTGATATTCAAAAATGCCCTCTCTTTTAAAAGGTTCATGTACAGAGAAAGTGGATTCGTTTAAACTTGAGTCATTCCCATCATTTTTGGAAAGACTATGATTTGGAAACCTGGTTTTATATCTGTTTTGAGCTGAGGCTCTGGAAATATTTGTATTTAAAAGGGAACGCCTGCTTATGGGTTCCGGGTCACTATATATTGGATACCATGCGTGCCAGAGTTTTAGGCTTGAGCTTGCTCCCCTAATCTCATTACGATGGATCCTGGTTCTTGAGATGAGATACTACTATGCGAGGATGTTGGCGGCAGTGCGACTACGGTCTCGGCCTCATCTCGGTGGACATGGCATGATGATTAGTTATATCTTTCAGGACATGCATTATTATATATATATATGATTGTGGACTGAATTGTATCATTGGGGGTTTGGGACCCATGGCCCCTTTCGATTATATTTTGGGTGCGGCAGTGACTATGGTCCCCAGCCTGGTTTAGTAGTAGCCCGGTTGAGCTACAGGTTTGTTAGCCTAGAATCAATAGCCCTATAATATAATTCAGTCCAAGATTGGATATGCTAGGGACCTAACGAAGTGACGCATATGCCAATCGGGCCGAACTCCATACCGATGGGTATACTATGGACCTGCGCGTGATTTGAGCATTATATATATATACTTTGGGCCCCGCGAGGTGACGTATAGTGCCATGCTATGGACTAGGACGCTTTTTTTGGCTATTGCCCACATGCGATGGGGCATTCCGCATGCGAGGCATATGCCTGGTTACTGGTTACTGATATTGTTACTGACTTTGGAGATTATGGTTTTTCACCGAAAGTCCACACTGTTTATGAATTACTGTTTACCAAGTTGGTTGATAAAACTTACATATTATTGAAATGTGAACTTTATATGAATATTCCATGTATCACATTGTTGTTATTAATGCGTAGAGGTTATATTATCCCTGCTGAGCAAGTTGACGCTCACCCCTGCTTTTATGCAGCAGATTTCAGGTTGACTCGAGGTACACGTTCGGTTGCATAATTTGCTGCTTTGGAAGCAATGGCTAGCTGCATAGTTGATCCGGCATTATTCTATATATATGTATATATGTATATATATATATATTGCTAGATATGTTATATGCATTATTTAGTTATTGAGAGTAGATTTTGATTTGTGATTCAACCCATTTGCCAGGGATGTTGGCATGATATCTAAATTTCTATTTGTATTATATTCGGCGAATTGGGACATAATGTATGGACATGTCATTTCATTTTGTTATACATATTCATTTCTTATATCTCATGCGGAAATACGAATGAGCAGGACAGGTTGTACCTTTATCTTGACACGTGTCGACCTATCCGGAAGGGTCGGTATGGATGTTAAGTTGGGGCGTTACAATATATTACCATTTCCAAAACTTAGTTCTTTCCTTTCGCGTGCGCGAGGGGGGGTTGGTTGGGTTACTGCAGTTGAATGACATTCTAAAATGTAATTCCATGGGACGTAATTGTAAAGTTTCTTAAGAGTTGATTCTTGTGGAATAATAGTTGAAACGTAAATATCTCTATTTAAGTAATGTATGGTAAAACTAGAG
>JAESVK010068389.1:0-13841 GCA_017140935.1 Hamamelis virginiana
TGGGCACGGGCCAGGGATCTGTCCTCCGCCTCCGCTGCCGTCTTAAGAATATAGATCAAAACGACATCGTACCCCTAAATTAATGATTAATTACTCCATTAAATATCAAATGCTCTATTGTCTTGTGTTAATTATTTAATAAATCTTAGTAAAGTTAGTTTTCTCATGTTACTACATAGTACGTGCCTCCCTCGAAACGTTAGTTTTTGTTCAAAACTCTTGTGTGTTTGCGTTTTTGGTTGAAAATGCCATAATTGCTGAACGTTACCGTAACAAGCCGGCTGCCGCAAGAAAGCCTCTTTATTCTCGTTTCTTTTGGGTGTTCATTTTCTTTCTCGTTCTTTCTCTTATTGTTGGCACTGTAGTTGGGGTTATTTATGCATTGTTTAGCCCTAAAAACCCTCAATTCTCCATTGCACGTGTTGCTGTTAAAAACCCGCAACCTTCTTCTCATAAGAAAAATTCACAGCCCAAGTATGAAATATCATTGAAAGCTAAGAATACAAATGAGAGAATGAGTGTTTATTATGAAGGCGGTGGAGGTATTTCTCTATCTTTTAAGCAGAAAAAAATTGCTGCTACAAAATTTCCGGCATTGTCTCAAGGAAGAGGGAGTTCGAGTACATTTAAAGTAGTTCTTGTTGGGTCAAAAGGGGCGTTGCCTAGCGAGATTAAAAAGAGTTTGAAAGAAAAGAAGTCGAAAGGACGACAGGTCCCTCTAGCATTGACGATGAAAGTTCCGATGGAAATGAAAATTGGGATAATGAAGGTATGGAGCATGGATATGGTAGTCACCTGTAAATTTAAGGTGACTACATTGGCAAAAGGTACAAAGGTCCTATGTCTCCTATCTCAACAATGTCGAACCAAGACCTAGCCCTAAAAAAGGTGGTGATGGTGATGGTGATGGTGATGGTGGTTGTGGTCAAGATCGCTCTATATGAAAATTATTCAATCATTGTTATATTCTTTCTGGGGCCTCTAATTCTATTCTAGCTGGGTTCCTTTTTTTTTTTTTTTTTTAATTTGAACGAAGTTCAAGTAATGGAAGCAAAAAACTAGATGGTTTTACCCTTTTTCAAGAAAATTAACCTTATCATATATGTGGTTTATTACAGTACAAGGTGGCAATTTCTTTTCTTCCTTTTTTTTTTTTTGGGTGTCTCTTTCTCCATTAGAGCATCTCCGATGGAAGTGCCAAATGAGCTACCAAAACCAAATTTGGCACTTGGCATCCAAAACAGCTGCTCCAATGCAGCTATCATTGCTCATGCCAAATTTGGCTTGGGCTGCCAAATTTAGGATTTGGAATGGCAGCTGCCATTTGAGCCACATTAGCATTTTTTCATAAATTCCAACTATATCCAACTGATTTTGGATTAAAATAAAATGGGTAGGAGTGTTTGGCAGCCGAGAAAATGCAGGAAAAGCAAAATAAATCAATAAATAAATAGCAGCAAAGAGGCCAACAACATTAAAGCCACATCCACTACTTTATTTATTTTCCTATGCTTTCTCATAAACCAAATAGCAATAAAAAAAAAAAAAAAAAAAATAAAACCTTTTCAAATATTTGATGCCAAAAAAAAAAAAACCAAGACTCCATGTTTGAGCCCATCCGAGTCCGAAGATTGGATCGATCTGCTCTCTCTTGCTCACTCTGTTTCGATCAGCTCCTAGTTCGACTGCTCCCAAATCTCTCCATTTTGAAGCTTTCTCTTGCTCTCTTCATTTGGATATGTTTTTAGAAGAATAAAGGAAGAACAAATAAGGTATTTTTTTTTTTAAGCAGCCATATTTTGATCTGGTCCCAAATCTTCAATATCAGCAAGGAGCATGAAAGAGAGAAGGGAAAAGGGAGATTTTGTTTTAATTTTTTTGAAGAAGCTAGTAGCTTCCTTTCATCGATGAGAAAAAGAGAAGGATTTGAGAGATTTTTTTTTCTTTGGAACAAGCACCGGACCACACGTGAGAGAGAGAGTGGAAAAGAAAGATTTTTTTAACTTTTCATGATGTGCAAGAGAGTAAAAACTATTTAAATATATTTGGAACAAGATTTTTTTCTTTGGAACAAGCACCGGACCACACATGGCAGCTTTTTGTTTTTATTTTTGACTTTATTTAAATATATTCTGCACTTTGTAAGATTAGCTGCATATCATATTTTGAAAAATTGACAGTTAGATAAAATATTCATCTTATGAATGTCATGGGTGACAAAAATCATGGTGATCCAACCGTCGGTTTTTGAAAAAATTGACTGCAAAATTATGATAATTCGAAGAACAAAAAAATCACAGTTTTGTAATTAATTGTGGAAGAAGTTCACCGACTACCCACCACCCGCAGCATCTGCGGATGTCCTTAATTGTGGAAGAACTTCACCAATTGCCCACCACTATAAGCCGTCGTGGTCCTAAAAAAATAGATCAAAACCCCATCATACCTTACAAAAAAAAAAAAAAAAAAAAAAAACAGGTCACCACCACTGTCTTCATATAAATTATATTAAAGGTGATTCTATTTCCATCCATATATATTGCTAGTGGCACCTACTTGTTACCTACGTTCACCACTAAAATTTTAATTTATACTCCATACTATTTACTATCTACACCCTCCATCATACCAAAAGCAACCACAACTTAATTAATCTTAAAATACATATTACTCCTTACACTCTCACATATGATGATATTCTACTAGTGACTAATGAACATTTTAAAATATTTAATACTATCTACTAAATGTGTCTATATGTTCGATGATGTGGACTAAACATGCATAGTAAAATATTCAATTTGTCGATCTTATCTGAATATTGTTCGGTGTTCGATATTACATGATCGAACAAATCATAAGCTGAAGATTAAAAAAAAACAAAAAAAACCAAAGACGAAATTTGCTGATATATGGACAATAATTTGATTGCATAAAATGTGTGTTTTAATATATATATATATATATATATATATATATATATATTATTTTCTTTATTTATTTTGCAATACTTGAGACGAATACGTGTTGTAGAAGGAAGTCGTCTCGTCTGCCATTGAATCATTGTCTTTTGTTTTTTGTGTCATGTGAGACGAACATGTGGAACAACATGTGGTGCAGAATGGAGTCGTCTCACTTGCCATCGAGTCATGGTCTCTTGTTTTTAGCCATTCAGTCATGGTTTCTTGGTTTTTGTGTCAAATTAGACAGTGTTGTTACATTTTAGAGTGCTTTAGAACTATAAGACGGATTTGAATTTGTTGTTGATCTGATCAACACCTCATAATGATCGTTGGATGACTGACACTATTGCAAGAAAGGAAATTCAATGATTCACATAAAAAAAGTCCATAGATTTGATAGGTGATCCAAAACACATAAGATTTGAGCTTTTCTTTTGTGAGCCATTGTATTCCATTTCTTGCATACATGTCGGCCATTCAATAGGTGATCAACAGGTCCAAACTCCTGTAAGACAACTATTTTTTATTTTTTTAACAAAAATTCTAAACATTAATAAATAGATATTAATATCTCCTTTTTACATATAGGAACCCAAAATCTTGAATCTGAAAAGTTGAATATATACAAGCAATGTTATACATTCTAAAATTTTTTGCTAAAAAATTATCCTAAATGCATTCAAATTTTTCATTTTATTATCAATAAGAGAGTTTCATTTATTATTAACGGCCGGATCATCCACCACATTATTTAAAATATTTTTTTTTGAATATTTAACATTTTTCTAATGGAACACATGCCAGTAGTCCAATAAATTATCGTCTAAAACCAATCAAATTCATTGGTGCATATGTATTATTTTTGCTAAAAAAATTGTTACCTCAACATTATTGAAAATAAAAATATTAAGGGAGAAGATTTAGTTGATGGTACGAAAATGCATGCTTTTAGAAATTTGTACATGATAATTTCTTTTTCTTTTTTTCTCTTTTTATGAATTCAACCGCTAGATAAGGCGGATTTCACCATTACAATTCTACTTTATCCTCGATAACTCAAAACTAAAATATATAGCTTTACTTTTATAGTTATTACTAATTTGTTATTGTCATATCGATCAATAAATAAAAATAGTAGATAAACTTACCTTCATTTATTTATGATTTTTATTTTGTTACAGTGGAAAATTTGAATCTAGATCTATCTTACTTTTTTCCATCCTCAACAGGAACTTAAAGATAAGGCCTTCATTCATATTTGACTAAAGTGACACACACAATGGTTATATAATTGGAGCAAATTGATTGAGAAATAAGCATTTATCTTGGTTATAGAAAGATGGTTGATCACAAGGCTTCTCTTATCCTTTGCATTTTTATCCTCTTAATTTCAGATCCATTGATTCCATGCGCAACAGCAGCAAGTTTACCTGCCGAAACCAGTAAGTGATTTTGACTTTTGATCATTCTTTCTTATATATAATTTGATTTTGATTTTGAATGATAAGCATATATGCACATTACATGGTTATTGCAGAGGTGAAGAGGAGGAATCATGTGGAGATTGAGGTCAACAAAATTAAGGTTTGTGGAGGATCTTCACCGCCTGCGAACCACGGTCAGGGAAAACGCCCCTGTCCGCCGCGGCAGTCCTAAATTAATGATTAATTACGCCATTAAATATCAAATGCTCTAATGTCTTGTGTTAATTATTTAATAAATCTTAGTAAAGTTAGTTTTCTCATGTTACTGCATAGTACATGCCTCCCTCGAAACGTTAGTTTTTGTTCAAGACTCTTGTGTGTTTGCGTTTTTGGTTGAAACTAGCTACGTAACTCACTTAAATTTTTACATGGTTCAATTACCTGATCAAATTAATATATATATATATATATAAACTTGATTCATTAAGGTCTGGACTTCAAATTAATTTGGGGTCCACTTACCATTTCTCACACAACGGATGGTCAGATTAGATAATCATCTTATATATGTTATTCTATAAAAAATTACAGTGATCCAACAATCGGTTTTCAAAATACAGTCTGTGAAATACTTTTACAGTATTTACCATTGGATGCTATAACAAATGTTTAACAGGTTGTATCTTAAAAACCTACCGTTAGATCACGGTGATTTTTGGCAAATATGACATACATTAGAAGATTATCTAATCCAACGGTCAGTTTTTCAAACTATCCCTATATAATTGGAGCAAATTGATTAACAAATAGCCATGTCTCTAGGTTAAAGAAAGATGATTAATCACAGGGCTTCTCTTATACTTTGTATTATTATGCTCTTAATTTCAGTTCAATTGATTCCATGTGCAACAGCAGTAAAAGTGACTTGACTGTTGATCATCTTAATTAAGTAGTACTAGAACTATTATTTTGAGGTTGATGGTTTACTGGCCGGCTTGAATCTAAAATGGTAACCATTTTATACGGTTATTGCAGAGGAGAAGAGGAGGAATCATATGGAGGTTGAGGTCAGCAAAATTGTGGAACATATGGCTAGTTGCAAAATAAATTTTAAAAATTTGCAAAACAAAGTTGACCATTGGATTAGGAATCATATGGAGGTTGAGGTCAACAAAAATGCTAACAGACCTCCATATGGCTAGTTGCAAAACAAATTTTAAAAATTTGACCATTATATTGGATTAGAGACCCCTATTATGTATGTCACGTCTGCCAAAAATCACAGTGATTAAACCATCAATTTCTGAAAAAACTGACCATAAAAATATGTTGATATTTTGAAGAACAAAACGTTCATAGTTTTTTAGTGACATTTTTCTTATAAAAAAATAAAATAAAATAGACTACTGGACCACCATAATTATTGCACAAAACATGAGTGAGAAATATAGGATTATTGTTCAAAAAGCTTCTTCATTTAGTACTCAAGTCAAGCAAACAAAAGAGTACCTTTGGATCTCCTCAAACAGCCATCGCGTGGAAGCATCTCAGCCAATGATCAATAGGTGCTGATCTAACCTTAATTACTAAATGTGTCTATATATTCGACGATGTGGACTAAACATGCATAGTAAAATATTCAATTTGTCTTATATGAACATTGCCTGGTGTTCGATATTATAGAATCGAACAAATTACAAGTTGAAGATTAAAATATATATATATATATATATATATATATATATATATATATATATATATATATATATATATATATATATATATTAAAACACACATTTTATTGTTAGAATCATTTTATGCAATCAAATTATTGTTCATTTATCAGCAAATTCCTTCTTTGGTTAGTTTTTTTTTTTTTTCTCATCTGCCATTGAATTATCGTCTTTTGTTTTTTGTGTCATGTAAGACGAACATGTTGAACAATATGTGATGCAGAATGGAGTCATCTCACCAGCCATTGAGTCATGGTTTCTTGTTTTTGGTGTCATATTAGAAAATGTTGTGACAATATTTTAGAGTGCTTTGGAATTGCAAGACGAGTTTAGATTTGCTGTTGACCGGAGAGGTGATCAACACGTGTTGATCATTGTTGGATGGCCGACACTTATGTAAGAAAAGAAATTCAATGGCTCACATAAGAAAGGCTCATGGATCTGACAGGTGATCCAAAACACACCAGATTTTGACTTTTCTTATGTGAGCTAGTTGATCCCCTTTCTTGCATACGTTTCAGCCATCCAACGATGATCAACAAGTGTTGATCAACAGCAAATCCAAACTCTTGTAAAACAAACATTTTTTCTTTTCTTAACAGAAACTCTTAACATTAATAAATAGATATTAATATCTCCTTTTTACATGTGAGAACCCAAAATCTCGAAATGGATCAAATTACAACATTAATTTACCACTTCAATAATTTAAGTCCACCAAAGACTTTATTGCCTTTTAACATGCTGTGGTTGTTGCAATCTAAACACATAATATATAGAAAGATTCAGGATATATGTTTATTCCCATATATCTGAAGTGCAGTCACCACCAGGATATCTCATCTCATGGGCTAGGGAAGGACCATCAGGTTCAGATCCCAAGTCCACGAAAAATTCTAGGTTTACTGCAACACCAATTAAAATCTGGCATAAATCAAAATGGATCAAATTATAATGGATCGGTATTAATGTAGTTTCACTATTCGAACTCAAAATCTCTTTTCTAAAAGTGGGAATGCGTGCATGCCATTAATTCAATAGACCATAGGATGATTTTAACTAAAGTAAGCATATACTGATAGGATGATCATTTTCTGACCAGGAAAAGAACCTATCAGAATATGCTTACTTTAGTTAAAGTGTGCACAAGACAGATGGGTAATTGTAGAATACATATTTTGTCAAATTAATTGATGGATTAGATACTATTATTATATATGTCATGTAAATTATATACAGTTATACCACAATCAATTTTTCAAAAATATCGCCATAAAAAAATTGTAATAATTTTCAATCATTCATAATTTTACACCAGTTGGTATTTTGAAATTCTGCCATTAAAAAAAAAAAAAATTGTAATTTTAGGCAAAAGATTTTATCATCATCTGCCATTGGGTCGTGATCTTTTATTTAATTTTCATCGTCATCTGCCATTGAGTCGTGCTGTTTTGTCTTTTTTGGTGTCTTGTAAGATAAAGAGTGTTAAAAGACATTTACAGTACTTTTGGTGGAAGTGTACGTAAGCCAACCGACATTTTTTCCCTTGACTAAATAATTGTTTTAGCATAAGGTCTACATTATAGCCGATGGTCTACATTATTTCAAAAATCAATCGTCGGATCACTGTGATTTTTTCCAAGCATGACGTACTGAAGGAGAGCATCTAATCCAACGGTCAGTTTTACGAACAGTCTTCTAAAATTAGAAATATGGAGCCGACCTTGCAAATTGATTAACCAATGACGATATCTCTTGGTTATAGAAAGATGGTTCATCGTAGGGCTTCTCTTATTCTTTGTATTTTCCTCTTAATTTCACCTCAATTGATTTCATCTACAACAGCAGTAAGAATACTGCAAACCAGTAAGTGAATCCTTTTCTATTTTTAATCCATTTTTGTTAAATTGTTTATTTAGATCGAGTTGTGAAGAAAGAAGAATACTACAAATTGCTCTCTCATTTCTTTCTTACTAAACACCTCATTGCAACTAATAGGAATTGGTCCAACGGCAAAGGAATGAGTTGCAAATCCAGGCATCCCGGTTCAAAACAAGCCACATTCTCCTGGCTAGCCACCAATCAAGACTATTAGCCTTGACATTATACAATCCCATAAAGTAATAATCTCGTGTAGGGAGTAGCATTAGTTGAACTTTGGCAGCTTGGATATCTCATTGCTTGATAAAATAAAAATAAAAAATAAAAAAACACTTTATTTATCTTCCGTGCGGTGATTGCAGAGGAGAAGAGGAGTAATCATGTGGAGATTGAGGTCAACAAAATTAAAGCGCCGCACGCGCCTGCTCCCTGTCGGCTGGTTCACCACAGTACTAGTGCTAGATGTTAATTGCTCTCTGATTTCTTCCTTCCTAAACATCTCTCCACAACACTTCTTTTATATTTTGAGGCAGTTTGGCTAAAATGGTAACCATATTTTATGCTATTGTGCATTGTTTAAAAATCCGTACAGTTCATCAAATCGGAAAAGTTACAGAATTAAGGGTTAATCGATTCAACTGGGTTGAGCCGTGGCGTCATAAATATATTATTTATTTATTTATTAGAATAAAAGCTGTAAATAATTCAAAATATAATTTTTTTTAAATGTTTGTACAATCAATTCATATATTTGAATTTATGTGTAGTCATCAAAATTGAAAATTGATAATTACTATTGATCAATCTTTATTATATATATTTTTTAAAATGCAAGATAATAATATTGTATTATTAAATTAGGTGCTTGGGTTTCTTTTTGCTATTTGGGATTTTTTAAAAGCTAATTTGCCTTTTTAGCTTTCTTGGCTTTAAGAGATTTTAAAAATATTAAGACTATTTTAGTCATTTTAGAACCTTTAAATTAAAAAAAAAAAAAGGTTGACCGATTTTTTAACCGAATTTACTGATTTTTTTTAAAAATGAATTTTTGTGAGTTAACCAACCGGAGATGGGACCGGTTGAACCGGCCGGTCCAATCCTGATTTGATAACATTGCTATTGTGTATGGTTATTGTAGAGGGGAAAAGAAGGAACCATGTGGATATTGAGGTCAACAAAATTGAAGCTAGTGGAAAAGCTTCACCGAGTGCGGGGCACAGCCGGGTGGGTTAAAATGGCATATATTGTCTTGTTAATCTCCTCCCAACCCCCACCACTGTCTTCATATAAATTATATTAAGGGTGATTTTATTGCCATCCATATATATTGCTAGTGGTACCTACTTACTGCCTACGTCCACTACTAAAATTTTAAAATATATTATTTGCTATCTACACCCTCCATCGTACCAAAAGCAACCACAAATTAGTTAATCTTAAAATAAATATTACTCCTTACACTTACATATGGTGATATTCTACTAGTGACTAATGAATATTGTATAATGTTTAACACTATCTACTAATTAATGTGTCTATATACTCGATGACGTGGACTAAACATGCATAGTAAAATATTCAATTTGCCTTATCTGAACATTGCCTGGTGTTGATATTACAGGATCGAACAAATCACAAGCTGAAGATTATATCTATATATATATATATATTAAAACACACATTTTATTATTAGAATCATTTTATGCCATCAAATTATTGTCCATTTATCAGCAAATTCCATCTTTCGTTAGTTTTTTTATTATTATTATTATTTTTATTTTATTTTAACACTTGAGACGAATATGTGTTGCAAAAGGAAGTCGTCTCATCTGTCATTGAATAATCGTCTTTTGTTTTTTGTGTCATGTGAGACGAACATGTTAAACAATATGTGGTGCAGAATGGAGTCGTCGTCTCACCTGCCATTGAGTCACAGTTTCTTGTTTTTAGCCATTTAGTCATGGTTTCTTATTTTTTTGTGTCATATTAGACAGTGTTGTGACATTTTAGAGTGCTTTGGAACTGCAGGATAAGTTTGGATTTGCTATTGTTCTGGCAGGTTAATCACCGTTGGATGACCGACACGTATGTATGAAAGGGAATTCAATGTCTCACATAAAAAAGATCCATGGATTTGACAGGTGATCCAAAACACATCATATTTAGGCCTTTCTTATGTGAACTATTAGATCCCCTTTCTTGCATACGTGTCGACCATCTAATGGTGATCAACAGGTCTGTCAGATCAACAGTAAATCCAAACTCCTGTAAGACACCCATTTTTTCTTTTCTTAACAAAAATTCTTAACATTAATAAATAGATATTAATATCTCCTTTTTACATGTAGGAACCCAAAATCTCGAATATGAAAAGTTGAATATACACAAGCAATGTTATACATTCTAAAACTTTTTTCTAAAAAAATTATCCCGAATGAGTTCCATCTTTCATTTTATTATCAATAAGAGAGTTTCATTTATTATTAACGGTCGGATCATCCACCACATTATTTGAATTTTTTTTATTTTTTTATTTTAGATATTTAACAAATTTCTAGTATAATACATGCCATTAGTACAATAAGTTATCGTCTAAAACCAATCAAAATCATCGGTGCATATGTATTATTTTTCTAACAAAATTGTTACCTCAACATTATTGAAAATAAAAATATAATGAGAGAAGATTTGGTTGATGGTATGAAAATGCATGCTTTTAGATAGAGTGTCATCAAGTGTACATGATAATTAATTATTATTATTATTATTATTTTTTTTTTTATGAATTCAACCGCTAGCTAAAATATACTACTTTATACTCAAAACTAAAATATCTAGTTTTCCCTTTCTATATATTACTAATTTGTTATTGTCACATCAATAAATAAAGGTGGCTTACCTTTATTTTTTGGTATTTTTATTTTGTTACAGTAGGGAAATTTGATTCTAGATCCATCTTACTCCTTGCCCCTTTTTTCCATCCTCAACAGGAACTTAAAGATAAGCTAGGCCTTCTTTTTGTCTTCATATTTGACTAAAGTGACACACACACAATGGTTATATAATTGGAGCAAATTGATTGAGAAATAAGCATTTATCTTGGTTAGAGAAAGATGGTTGATCTCAAGGCTTCTCTTATCCTTTGCATTATTATCCTCTTAATTTCAGATCAATTGATTCCATGCGCAACAGCAGCAAGGTTACCTGCTGAAACCAGTAAGTGATTTTAACTTTTGATAATTCTTTCTTATATATAATTTGATTTTGATTTTGAATGGTAAGCATATATGCACATTACATGGTTATTGCAGAGGTGAAGAGGAGGAATCATGTGGAGATTGAGGTCAACAAAAGTTCTGTTTGTGGAAAACCTTCACCGCCTGCGCACACAGGACACGGACACCGAGTCTGTCCGCCGCCGCGGTCCTAAGAAGATAGATCAAAACGGCATCGTACCCCTAAATTAATGATTAATTACTCCATTAAATATCAAATGCTCTATTGTCTTGTGTTAATTATTTAAAAAATCTTAGTAAAGTTAGTTTTCTGATGTTACTACATAGTACATGCCTCCCTCAAAACGTTATTTTTGTTCAAAACTCTTGTGTGTTTGCGTTTTTGGTCGAAACTAGCTACGTAACTCACTTAAATTTTTACATGGTTCAATTACCTGATCAAATTAATTTATTCTTGGAGCATCTTCAATGGAGGTATTTTATGAGTTGTTATTGCCATAATTTAGCATTGGCACCCAAATAATTTACTCCAATGGAGTGCCAAATTTTGACAATGACACCACTTGGTACCGAATTTCACAACTCAAATGGCACTTGCCATTTGTGCATGTCATGCTTTCTCTTTAAAAAAATGAGAAATATCAAAATATAGCATTGATGTCATTTGGTGAAATGCTAAATTTTGACTCCGGCACATCAAATCACATAGATTTATTGGAGATGCTCTTTAAAAGCTATAAATAACTAATCAAATTCCATGACAAAAAAAAAAAAAAAAAAAATTTAAAAAATACAAATCTGACGGAATAATTATATTCATCTTAACTCGATCACCTCTATTCCAAATATTAGGATCATGGGACAAATTTTGAAGGAAGAAAGCTCTCAGGAACTACGGTTCTCTAGAGCAGACATTAAACACTCTTTTCTATTAGCAAGGCCCAGCACTCGAAAGCATGGAAATTTATCCACGAATCACTCTGCCTGGATCTGGTGTTGGATAACATTATTTAAACTCATGGGATATCAAATGAGTTGGCAACTTATGCCACTTTACATATCACTTCACATAAAGTTAATGCATATATATTTGTTAGAGTGTTTCATAAACTGTATTTTGAAATTAAATCATTGTAATTTTTGACAGACATGACATACGTACATAAAAAGATTGTCTAGTCCAACGGTCGGTTTTTCAAAATATCTATTCTATGGATTTCAGTAAAAGTAAATTAACCATAAAATAGGTAAGAACTAAGGACATCTTTATCTTATCATAATTCTCTCTCTCTCTCTCTCTCTCTCTATATATATATATATATATATATATAGAAAAATGTTCTTATCAGAGTACCCGACTTTAACTAAAATCAGTTAAGACCATTGAACCCTTGGATTGAAATCTTGAGATGATTCATCCATTAAGTGAATGGGAATCCAATGACTTGTGTTCTTAGCTGATTTTAGTTAAAGTTAGGTAGTACTGATAAGATCAGCTCTTTATATATATACCCTTTACTACACTATCACTGTAAGCAAAACTGACATTTGAGACGTGCTCTTTGTTTTTGTTTTTATGTAATATGTAAGTTAGAGCTAGTAATCCGGACATTATACATCCTATGAAGCAGTGGTCTCATGTGGGGAGTGGGTATTAGTCGGATTCTGACAGTTCGAATACCTTGTTGCTAAAAAAAAAAAAAAAAAAAAAAAACCCATCGAGCCACACTTTCGTATAATTTTAGGTTGGTTATTTACTAATTTGAAGCTAAATAGGTAATCATGCATTAATGCATATTATATGCTATTTCTGTATGATTATTGTAGAGAAGGGGAGCAATCATGTGGAGATTGAGGTCAACAAAATTAAAGCTTGTGGAAAAACTTCACCGGATGCCCCGCACAGGCAGGTCTTACCCTGTCCTCCGCTGGGGTCCTAAGAAGATAGATCAAAACGGCATCGTACCAAAACGATTTACTCCACTAAATATCAAATGCTCTATCGTCTTGTTAGTCCCCCACCACTGTCTTCATGGAATTGTATTAAGCTATCAAATTGCCAAATCTAATTAAAGGGCAGTAATTCAATTCAGTTGGTGGATATGTATTATTTTTGCTAACAAATTTGTAACCTCATCTTTGTTTTTTGTTTTTTTTTTTTGAATTGTACTCATTATTCAAAACTAAAATGATTCAGACTTTTTTATTTATTGCTAATTTCTTGTCAAATGATTGAAGTTATCTATGTTTCCTAATTTCCAATTGGTCCTATTAAGGTCACCTTACACAACTTTGCATAGGGTGTGTCTTATAATCCCCCATATATATAAAGTCCCAATTCTATGCATACATGCTTACTTTAGCTAAAGTGAGCATGAAGCTTGTAGGTAATTGTGGGAGGTATATTTTGAAAAATTGACCGTTCGATTAAATACTCTTCTTGTGAATTTCAGACTCACAAAAAATCACAGTAATCCAACAATAATTTCTCAGAGATGTCATTTAGAAAAACTGTGACAGTTTTCCACCGTTATAGTTTTTCATAGTTTGTATAAGATATTGATTTTGGATTACTATGATTTTTGACATGAATGACATGCATAA
>JAESVK010068390.1:0-27202 GCA_017140935.1 Hamamelis virginiana
AAAAAAAAAAAAAAGTGTTTGTTTAAGACATTTCTCACCCACTTCACGTGAGTCAATGATTTTTATAATATTAAAAAATTTAATATTAATTATATCAACTATGCATCAAACGTCATCAATTCATTTAAGATTGGTGTAAAATGGTGGGTGAATCAATTCACGGACCATAAATCTCCATAAAAGATTCACCCACCATTTTACACCAATCTTAAATGAATTAATTACGTTGATATTAATTACAATTGATAAAAAAAAATGTCTTAAACAAATATTAATACAGTCCGTGAATTAATACGTTGATGTTAATTACACAAAATCACCCACCATTCACGGACTGTATTAATTACGTTGATATTAATTACAGTCCGTGAATTAATATTGTTAAAAATTAATTACAAATATTAATACGGACTGTCTTAATATTTAAGACATTCACGGACTGTTTGTGTGTATATTTAAGACAAAAAATCACCCACCATTCAAGGACTGTTTAAGACATTCACGGACTGTCTTAAAAATATTAATTACAAATATTTGATAATAATATATCACCCACCATTCACGGACTGTATTAATTACGTTGATATTAATTACAGTTGATAAAAAAAAAAGTGTTTGAAAATGTCATATTAATTACGTTGATATAATTAATATTAAAATGGTGGGTGAATCTTTTATGCATGGTTGATTTATGCATCAAATGTCATCAATTCATTTATATAAATATTATATAATCCAACAGTCGATTTTTCAAAAATACCTCTCTTAGTGAAAATGTCCTTACAATAATATATAGCATAAGGACGTCCTTATAGTGTGTGTGTGGATAACCAACAAACCAAGTTGACAGACAAAAAAAGACAAAAAGGGGTTTGTTGAAGGAATAGTTTAGAACATTTGGTTACTCTTAAAAATGGATGGAATGAACTTAACTTCAATCTCTTGTTGCTATTAGCTGATTTATATATAAATCAACTAAGTTGATTCAGAAAACAAAAAACAAAAAATCTATATTTATACCTTATTTTTTGTATAAAAATAATATCAAATAGTGATAAAATAAAAACTAAACAAACTCATCTTTAACCAAAAAGATTTTTGTGTTTTCCGAATAGTCCTTTCCTCAATAATGATCATTTTGATTCTCAAAAAACAACTGTTATATTTTACTCATAATGTATTGGAGTTTACAATACAATAAAAAGGCGATGCAGAGCACAACATGGGCAGAAATTAATCCACCTGCATTGTGACGGTACAACATTTATAAACACGATTTTACTTTTGCTTTTGTTCTATCTTGTAAATCTCTTTGGCTTGAGCTCTTTTCTTTGCTCCTCTTTATTATGATGAACCAAAAAGCCTTATAATACGATTATTCAATTTTCAAAATAATCTTTAATAAAGTTCTTCCTTTATCAAAAAAATAAATAAATAAACAAAATAATCTTCAAAATATGAAAATAATAGGACCAGAGCTGAGAGTTTGGGGGCTTATAAGCAAGCTTTTAAAATGGGCCATTACAAAACAATATATATAATTTATATTCAATCGAACCCTAAATGGATTGAATGGACTTCAAAACCGAACCCTAAATCAAACCCTAAATGGCCGGAGCTAAGAGTATGGGGGCTTATAAGTGAGCTTTTTTTCTTTTTTTAATTTTTTTTTTTTCTAAATGGACTTCTCAATATCTGACTTTTGTTAAAAAAAATATTTTAAAGATTTTACTAAACACCCTTTTTTTTTTTTTTTTTTTCAAAAAACATTTTGAGGTCAAAAATCCAATTTTAGCCCCCCAGAAATTGCACCAAACGGGCACTTTGCTGTTTATAAAAGCACTGAGATGTTGCTTTAGTCCATAAGGATATTTGAATCATGGAATAGCCTTTTCATATTTGATCCAAATGGTCTAAAGGCCCCGCTTGGGCCTCCAAAATCATATTAGGCCTTCCCAAAAGAGCCAAGCCAAACGGGCCCTTAAATGTGACTCATAATCACTCACTCATCTAAATTTTGTGAACTACTCTGAATCAATATTAACATCAAAGTATCAAACAGTAATTACACGGCTCAAAAGATGTTGAAATGAAAACATACAAATTAAACTAATTGTGTAGAAACAAACTTCTTGCATCATGATTGTGAGATGAATTACAATATTTCATTAATTTGTATTGCAATTTTGTGTACACTAAGGCATGCAAGACTTCCCATCATATTGGAGTATTATTGAGTATATTAATTGTTTAAATGGCGGCCATTGGCACATCAATAACAGTTGACGGGCTCAAGCATGTGCCACATGGCAATGAAAAAGGCCTGCCAAGCAATAGAACCCACCAATAAGGATTAAGCTTACAAGTCCCGATCACAGGTCCATTATGATAAGAAGATCATTAAGTGCTAAGTTTACGTACCAAGGTGACTTTTTGAAAACAAAGACATTGACATGAAAGTAACAGCTCTATGTACATGTTTTGGGCGGACCACCAATAATATTAGAAATCTGAAGTAATTTAGCTCTTTCAATTAAGAGTTCTTGAGAAAAATCAATTGGGTGGGTGGGCGGATATTAGGGATTAGTTGACACACTCGCATTTATTTCAATTTTTTTAAATGCGAAAAGCACATAACCTAATAAATTCGTAGTCCTAATTAATTTTCATGCCTCCTTTGAAACATCTATATCTACTTCAAGGCGTATTTCTTTTGTCCATGCCGTGTTTAAGACATCAAATTTGGGGTTTGGCTCGTCTCTATTGAAAAAACCCATCTCTTTCTTATCATAACATCATCAAAAGAATTAAGATGTAGGGATGTCAATGGGGCGGGGCGGGTTGGGTTTTTGCTTTCCCAATCCCATCCCGTGAATAAAAATCATTTCCCAAACCCGTCCCAATCCCAACTTAAAACGGGACGGGGCGGGGCAAGAATTATGCGGGGCGGGGGGTTTACCCATCGAGTTTAAGAAAATAATTAAAATATTTTTTAAACTTCAATTTTATTCTATTTTGGAATGAACCTTTACCATAATCTCAACAAATTTTGATTTCTATCTTGAATTATAGGTATTTGTAGTTAAAATATATATTTATATACGCTAACTTGGTGAAAAGAATAGTAAAAAATAGAAATGATAAAAATCTTAAAACACTAAATATTGTGAATAAATGGAAAATATTTTAGTATAATTATATATACATAGATATTTGGGGCGGGGAGGGTTCGAGAAGCCATATCCCATTCCCTTCCCAAATCCTATAGGGTTTTTAATTTTTTCCCAAACCCTATAGAGTTTTCAAATCAATTTCCCAAACCCTTCCCAATAGGGGTGGGGCGGAGCGGGTTACCCTTTCGACCCATCCCATTGACATCCATATTAAGATCGATCTAGTAGTGGGTTAAGTAAATCAAAGATTAGTTTTGGCACAGTTTTGATTTGTTTTTCATAAGTACTTATTTGTTTTTTTTAAAAATTGCAATAAATAATTTCTTAGAAAAATTTTTAAAAAGCAAATAAGTACTTAGAAAAAATAAATCCAAACGATGCCTTAATTGTTGAAACATCAAATTTCAATACTATTTGTTTATCTTTGGATGGTTGGAAATTTTTTATTTTTTTTTTCAAAAATAACATGCAAATTAAATATCTATAATTTATAAACAGTTAAAAATCTCCGAAAGTTAAATTTTAGTTTCGAAAACTTTAGAAAATGTCTCTATAATTTATAAAAAGTACTCCATATATATTAATAAGATATTAAAAACTCTTATCATTTAGGGTTTTGGTCAAGTAACCTCGGACCCCTCCCACCCAACAAGCAATTTATACCAAACCCTACAAAAAATAAAAAAAAATAAAAAAATTCAATGCGAATAAATTGAAAAAACTTTGTACGTTCCACTACTTAAAAGCGAAGACCAAAAAGCAAGCCGGAAAGATGAATTATGAAGAACATGTAAATATCGTGTGCCCTACCGACATTGGTGCGTTTACTTTCTTTAATGTTTTTGCTTACTTTAATTAGGAAAAAAAAGGGTTCTTAGCATATGGAGATTAATTTAATGAAAATTATACAATTATTCTTATCTCTCCATAATCTTAGTACTAATACGGGCCGAGTATTGAATAATCCATAAAAATGATCAAAGAGCAACAAAACCTCACCAAGAGACTCTTAATTAGCCTTAGCAATCATCATGTTAAACAAAGTACAGGATTTAATTATCTGTTAATTAAGTAGAGGAATGGCTATATTTTAGTTTAGGAAAGGCCTAATCCCACATGGTAAATAATTGGGTGATTTTGATGCCCGTGTTTGAAAGAGACTCCTTGGGAAGAAAACTATGAGTTATTTTCTTTAAGCTTTTTAAGGGCATTTACTGTACCTTCCTTCTTTGATCTCCAATAAGGATAAGTGACTTGTCACATCAGTAAACTTGGTGCTTTTTCTCAAGAGCATTACTTTGTATCCTGCCTCCCCTCACAGTTTTTCACAAGGGCAAGTGACTTGCAGAAGAAGTAAATTACATTTCCTAAAAAATAACAAAACAAACACTCTTATTAATAAGGGATACAAAGCATTACAAAAAAAAAAAAAAAAACTGACAAGTGACAACAACATTTAGCATACATTCATGACATGGAATTTCAACTGTTCAAATCCTTTCACCTAAATAATTTGTACAAACAACAGAATGTGACCATCAAATCTAGAAGACTTTTCCAAATATAAAAGACTATTTTATTGATGGGACATTGCCTCATCAGTACAAGTTTAGATTTGGTGCTGTGGAGCTAAAACTCATTAGGTGCTGAGGTTTGTATTAGGTCACAACACATCACTCATTTTCCTAATCGGATGACTCATAATGCAAGAACTATCACACTTTATTTTCCTGATCGGATGACTCATCAAGGGAAGCTGCGATAATGTGAATACAAATAGTGGTCCCAAGCACAGTAAAGTGATTGTTATGGAAATCAACCTCAATTTCCCATCCAGCATAATCCAAAGAGTTTTGGGTCTGGTGGGTCAACACCAAATCCGGACGCAATCATTGCTACAACGGCATCGGGCCAGTAAAACACATGTAAAATCAAGGGAAGCTGTGATAATGTGAAAACTAATAGTGGGCCGAAGCACAGTAAAGTGATTGCAAAGGAAATCAACCTCACTCTCCCATCCAGTATAATCCAAAGAGCTGAACCAAAAGCAAATACCATGGTGGTTATGGCAAGGAAGAGAGAAACAATAGCGTTTGCTAGCATGGGGACCAGAGTACGTGACCACTTGAGATCTTTAGCTGTAGACCGTGAAGCCAGGATAGATAAGAACAGTATGATGGAAGAGGATGAGAAGAAGAGAGCTAGTGCATCTAATATAGCAAACACTGTAAATGACTCGCGCTTTAAAAAAATTGGGGTGCCATTATCACTGTTAATGCCTCCAGGGACGGTAAATGCTGCAGCAAATGCTACTGTGGTCACCAGAGTAGCAACCACTATGCAGTAATTAGATGTCTCCTTCATCCATTTCTCTGCATCCTTAGCTAGCTGTGTGTGTTCTTTCATGAATACATCCAAAGCTGTTTGGTTCTCAGCATTCCGTTCTTCTTTATAGCTGGGAAGAACAATGCCATTCACATCCTATAATTAACGTATGTTACCTTAATTAGTTAATATATGAATGAGTATAGCTAGGGATCAGAGTACTGGTTTCTTGACACGTAGAGCTTTTGTAGGACAAGTACCCATGGTTTGATACATGGTTTGCAAAATCTACTGCAGGATAGGTATTTTGAAAAAGTGGATTAGATGTTCCGCTTCTAAACACTATACATGGCAAAAATCATGTTGATCCAATAATTGGTTTCTAAAAAATATTATAGTTTTTTACAATTATTCTCAAAATTGTATAATACAGTCGAATTTTTATGAAACAGCTACCGTTCAATGTGATTTTTGGTACTTATGATGTATATGGGTGGAACATCTAATCCAATGATCGGTTTCTCAAAATACATGTCCCATGTTAGGTTTTGCAAACCATGTATTAAATTAAACCATTGGTAATAACAATTTGTCAAGGAAACTTGTCCAATAAATATATGAATTTCCATTTCAATCATGTACACTATTTCCATTTCAATCATGTACAGTGTCCATGGATGTATTTGTATGTGTATTAACTCAAACAATAAGCAATAGAGCTAGGAGTATAAAGTCCATTACCTCAAACCATTGTACCTCACTCTGCATTAATTGTAAAGCAGAACTATCAATAGAATTCAGTCGAGAAGGTGGAGGCAACTCTGCTACCGCATGCAAGATGTTGGTTCCCGAATCAACTATTATCTCACTTGTAGCAATTTCCTTCAAAAGATTGAAAATCCTTTTCTGACGGTGTTTAACAGCAACAAGCAGTAAGGTTTTTGGGTCAATTGTAACCCAAATTAGATTTGGAAAATATTGAAGGCAGCATAACCTTACAATTTCCTCTATCCCATTACTTGCAGCAGTGGTAAGGATGCATGACTCCGTAAAAAACTCCTCAATTTGTGACTTATCCATCCGTGACATGACTAATTCACAAACAAGTTTTACTAATTCTTCAGCTTGTTCAAATCTCATCACTTTCTTCCAATGGCATGCTGCAAATTAATGAAAACCAAATCAATTCAGATGCAATAAAATGAACAAAAGATCTGGCCATAGCAGTAAAATGTTGCATACCCAGTGGGTCAATATATAAAATAAATGAATAGATAAATGGGCATTTCATTGATTGCCTCTTGATCTCTTCCATATATACTAGGAAGTGCACCACTTTGCGATTGGAATGAATTATTGGACTTGGCTAATGGAAGAAGTGCACAAAGACTGCCGGATGTAGGTGATCAATCGATATTATTTTTTTCCCCTAGGAAAAGCCTACTTGGGCTCATGAGCTACACATATAGAATAGCCATTCGTATTTCCTAAAATCCCCTCCAATGTTTATGAAAGTGGGATTCGATCCTATACTCTAGCACAATAACTTACTACATATGCGCATGAGAGCATGCTTATCCATGTAGGGATTCATGTGCAGGGCCTTGGCATCCCGATTTTGAAAAAAATTTATATTATATAGATACATCGTGTTATATTGTACATGGATGTATGGTAAAATTTAGGCTGGCAACCCCCACTCTCCTAACCAAAAGCCCAAAACTGAAGCCCCTTTTTCATTCTACTTTCTCACACTCCTAAGTCAATTTTTTTGGGTACTTCTTTATTTTTTTATCAAACAGTACTCCAGTCCAGACAAAAAGAAAAAAAATCAAACACTGAAGTGATTTTCTCACTTTTTCCCTTAGTCTGTTTGAAATGATTAAAATTGGAATAGAATTGATTTGCAATTCTATTTTGTTCGTTAGCATTGGAGCTTGCAATTTTTGACCTTTAGCTAAAAAATGACATTGGCTGATGCATTGGAGTTGCCATAAGGCATCATCTCATTGCTCCCCAAAAAGGAATAAAAAAAATGGGGACAAGAATTCAAATATTAGGCTTAAAACACAAACCAAGAGAACACAAAAAGGCGCATATAATTCCATAATTTCATCAGGAGAGATAGAGAACATGACATAAAAGAACAAATGAAAAGAGAGAAGACTAACCACCACATTTGTGTGCTAGGCTTTCCAAAAATCCAAGCCTGCTTCCACTCCGGAATGCTGATGGCATTTCTGCCAACACTCTGAGTACACTATACATGCCATCTCTAGCAGTAGCCAAGTTAGGGTAGCTCTTGACTAAATATATGGCAACATCTGTGGAATTAAAGATTTATTTATTTAATTTTTAGAAAAGAGCAAAAAACAAATTTAACAAAAGAACAAATCATTAAGAAAAATGTTGTTTGTTCAAACTATTTTGCATAAATTTTTAAATCAATTCGCGTGACATGCTCATCTGACAATATTTTTACTAAAATAAAAATAAAAAATTGAAAAAAATTCAACCACGTGAAAATGCAGAGTGAGCTTACATAAAAATTTGTGTAAATAGCATAACTCGAAGATCAATTAATTACTAAGAAAAACGCTAGATATACCAAATTTTAGATCAAAATTTTTAAACCAAATGATGTGGTGGTAGTATAATGGAATGTCTATTTTCGTGCATTTCAAAATTGTATGAAAGTAGAGATGGTATCTTACTCCCAAGTCAAATGGTTTAAAAATTCGGTCTCCATAGCATTACTCAAATCATGGCAGTGGTCACTCAGTACTCTACCATGAAAACCTGAACGAGTTACAGCACAAATGAGGGGAGCAGCCAAAGGACCAGTAAAGGCATGGTCATCTGTAGTTTTGTAGCAAAGGTACGACACCACATCGTTGTCGGTACCCCGGGAAGCAGCACAGAAGAACGGCGTCCATCCATTATCGTCTGTAATTTGTGTCAAAGCAGGGTTTTTATTCACCATTGCCTTTACAGCTTTTGTGGTTGAATTCATGGCAGCGTAGTGGAGAGCTGTGCGGCCCAAGCAATCTTGAATTGCAAGAGCTTCTTGAGACATGAGTTCATGTGCCACCAGCTTCTCGACGAAGTCAGAGCGTCCTGCCCTTGCCGCCACATGCAGTGCAGTCATTGATTGAGTGAAGATCGTAGCCGTCACTGCATTGGGACAACGTCCAATGAAGCTTCTAGCACTTTCCCAGTCACCATTTAGTGCAGCAAGATACAAGGGGAGGTAGTCAACTTCAACATTCACTACAATCCAGTTTTGCTATCATCAGTAACACTTTTTTTTTCTTTTTTCTTTTTTTTTTTTTTATAGGATTATACTTGTACAGACCTTCTATTTTAAGTAACACCGGTTTTTTGTTAGGTGACCTCTTATAAATTTTATATATTCTATGTCCGTCAAAAATCATAGTTATCAAACGAAAAATTCTAACAATTGGATTAGATGAACTGCTTATAAATTTTTTGTCCGTCAAAAATCACAGTTATCAAATGGTCAGTTTTCGAAAAAAAAAAAAATTGACCGGAAAAAATTGGTAACATTTTAAGGAACAAAAAAGTCATAATTTTTTACCGTGATGTTTTTTTGGCCATTGGATCACTGGTTTGGCAAACACAAAATTCACAGGCAGTTTATCTAATCCAACGGATAGTTTTTCAAAATATGTTCTGCATTTGGCCCTATAGCCCTATATAATAGAAGGCCGTATATTTGTAAAGCAAATGGGTCATGCTAATTCGATCTCCATAATTGAGTAATTGGTATGATCATGGAGAGAGAGGAAATGAAATATGGGATTAATTGGGTTTTAAGAATATTTTGGAACATTTAATTACCAGTTGTTGTATCATAGTTGCGAAGCTCGACCTCGTCCGTGCGATTTACCAGTATGCGAAATCCTTCATGGTCTTGGGATCTCATTGAGGTCATCGCCATTAATCTATAAGAGGGAAGTGAAAGCCTAGAAATTGGCCAATTTGTTATTGAATATCAAACAAAACGCACACAAAACTACCATTCTACAAAATCAAAACATCAAACACATTGAGTGCAAAATTACTGATGGACAAACAGTAAAATTTTCAGAATAAATATTATTGTAGGAAAAGAAAAGATAAGTAAACCAACTTCGGGTGGCTGAAACGAGTTGTACAGTTGGGGGTTCAGACGGTGGCCGGCGGAGATAGGAGTTTTTGACACCTTGGGCATGTAAGTCTAAAATGGTTCATCCCTGTCTGCCCAAGCAACGCAAAGTCCACCCATATATAAACACAAGCACCTTACAGACCTGTCACGTCTTTGGGACTGGTACGTTTACCATTCAATCGCCTTCACTCCTTAATGGTTCAAGACAATCATTGAAGAAATAGTTAAAAAACGACAAAAAGGAATTTGTTGAAGAAATGGTTCAAAAAAGGACAAAAAGGGATTTGTTGAAGAAATAGTTCAAGACATTTCAGAGACATGCAGAGACATGAAGAAATGCACCTTACAGACCTGTCACGTCTGGTACGTTTACCATTCAATCACCTTCACTCCTTTGTACAGACTTATCTTCTTATCTTATCTTATACATATGGAAATGTAGAAGGTGCACCTGAAGCAAGCAATTTTGCATCACTTTACTTTCATAGTTAGTTGTACAACATATTTTAAAAAATTAATAGATGTTTGTTAAAAAAAACTACATTAATCCAACTGTAGGTTTTCTAAAAATATAGAGTGAAAAAAATGATGACAAATTTTAAAATAAAATATCATAATTTTTTAAATTGATATTTTTCACAAACCAATTATTAGATAGTTGTGATTTTTGGTGAAATGAAAAACATGAATCGGCATCTAATTAACAAATCAAGTTGATTAACAAAAAAAGGACAAAAAGGGATTTGTTGAAGAAATGGTTCAAAAAAAGGACAAAAAAGGAACATGAATCGGTATCTAATTAACAAATCAAGTTGATTAATTAACAAAAAAAGGACAAAAAAGGATTTGTTGAAGAAATAGTTCAAGACATTTAAGAAATAGAAAAATGCTATTTCATCCTTTTTTTTTTCATCCATCTCACGTGGTCTAATGACTTTTATAATATTGAAAAATTAAAAATATAACATTAATTGATGTGAACCACCATGGGCGGATCCAGCTTGTGACCAGGGTGGGCACGTGCCCACCCTCAAATTTTTTTTTAAAAAAATTAGTAGGTATATATAAATTCAAATAATATAGATTTGCTAAAGTGTCCACCCTCATTTTTGTTTTAAATCCTTATCTACGTTTTAAATCCTTATGATAAGCTTCTTGTTTGTTACTTCTTGTTTATATAAACAATGTATTTTGGTTTTTGGCTTTTTTTGTATTATATATATTAAAGTTTGAAATCAAAATGCAAAAGGTGCCGACCCTGAATGGAATTCCTGGATCCGCCCTGTGAACCACACATCAATTGTGAATTAAGATAGTGTGAAAAGATGGATGAAATAACATTTCTCTCATCTTTAATGAAGTTCTTCCTTTACCGAAACAGTTCAAGACAACAAGGATTCTTAAAAATGGATAGTACCAAATTATGTTCCCCTGTCATGCAGGACTACCATTGAAAGACATGTAGAGTTATCTTTTTGTATGGATATGGATTGGGAACCTTTGCTTTTGAGGTTACCATTGAAAGACATTTAAACACTGTTGCAGGACTACCATTCAAATATATGCCGTTGGATGAAATGAAATCGAATGGAGTGATAAAAAGCCGTAAATTTAATGCACTTAATACGTACGAAGACATTAAATCAGGTTGCATGCGCAAGTGAGTGCATGGAATTTTTATTTATTATTTTTTTTATACCACGGTTTGCAACCTTTGCTTTTGAGGAAAACATTTTTTAATTGATAGGGTCTGTTTTAATTCAATGAACGTGATCTGATGTCTTTGTACCACCCATTAAGTGCATTGAATTTATTGTTCTTTATCGGACCATTGCACTCATCCAGCAGTGTGTATATATGCAGAAATGATCCTGCGAGCGTGTGCTTTTATAATCTGATATCAGCACCAAGTTTATTGATAATTGTAGAATGATATTTTGAAAATTCCAACGTTAGATTAGATAAACTTTTTTATGAGTGTTATGTCTGTTAAAAATTACAATAATCTAATAATCGGTTTTCAAAATACAATTCATGAAACACTTTGATATTATTTACCGTTTGATGCTATCAAAGTTGTTTAAATGTCTGCATTTCAAAAACGAACCATTGGATTACTGTGATATTTGGCAAACATGACATACATATAAATATTATATAATCCAACGGTCGATTTTTCAAAAATACATCTCCCAGTGAAAGTATCCTTACGATAAGAGCGTAAGGACCTCCTTATATATATATATATATATATATTCTACTATAAGGTCGACCTTGCTGTTGGCTCCATATCTCTAATTTTAGAAGACTGTTCGTAAAACTGATCATTGGATTAGATGCTCCCCCTCTGTATGTTATGCCTGCAAAAAATCACAGTGATCTGACGGTTGGTTCTTGAAATAACTCATTGTGAAAATATGAAACTTATTTGTTCTTCAAAAAATCACCATTTTTTTTTAAAGTCAGTTATTTCAAAAACCAACCGTTGAATCACTGTGATTTTTTGTGGGCATAACATACAGAAAGAGAGCATCTAATCCAACGGTCAGTTTTATGAACAATTTTCTAAAATTGGAGATATGGAGCTGATCTTGCAAGGTCGACCTTATAGTAGAATGACTGTTTTTTTTTTATTATATATATATAATTATTATATATATATATATATATAACCATCAAACCAAGCTAATAGACAAAAATAAAAATAAAAAAGACAAAAAATGGTTTGTTGAAGGAATAATTTAGAACATTTGGCTACTCTTAAAAATGGATCGAATGAGCTTAACATCAATCCCTTGTTGCTATCGTATAACCAAGCTAATAGACAAAAAAGACAAAAAAGGGTTTGTTGAAGCTGATAAACAAAAAAGACAAAAAGGGGTTTGTTGAATGAATAATTTAGAACATTTGGTTACTCTTAAAAATGGATCGAATGAGCTTAACATCAATCTCTTGTTGCTATCATATAACAATGCTAATAGACAAAAAAGGGTTTGTTGAAGCTGATAAACAAAAAAGACAAAAAGGGGTTTGTTGAAGGAATAGTTTACTCAGTTTAGAATATTTGGTTACTCTTAAAAATGGATCGAATGAACTTAACTTCAATCTCTTGTTGATATATATATACCCCAACAAACCAAGCTGATAGACAAAAAAGACAAAAAAGGGTTCGTTGAAGCTGATAGACAAAAATGACAAAAAAATAGTTTGTTGAAGGAATAGTTTAGAACATTTGGTTACTCTTAAGAATGGATCGAATGAGTTTAACTTCAATCTCTTGTTGCTATCAGCTGATTTTTATATAAATCAACTAAGTTGATTTAGAAAATAAAAAACAAAAAATTTGTATTTATACCTTATTTTCTGTATAAAAATAATATCAAACAGTAGTGTAATAAAAGCTAATCAAACTCATCTTTAACCGAAAAGATTTTCGTGTTTCCCAAACAGTCCTTTGTGTTTCCCAAACAGTCCTTTCTTCAATAAAGATCATTTTTGGTTATCCAAAAACAATTGTCACAGCATATGACTAGACCGTAGCAATGGTCCCCTCCTCAGCATGTTGGCATGTAGCTAGTCAACCTCTGGTGGACTTCATAAGGGTCTTCATACATCATGTGGAGGAATTCGACATGCACACATGGAATGTATCACACACATGCAATTCTTATATTTAATTTACTCATAATGTATAGGAGTTTATAATGCAATAAAAAGGCGATGCAAAGCACAATATGGGCAGAAATTAATTCACCTGCATTGTGACGGTATAACATTTATAAACACGATTTTACTTTTACTTTCGTTATATCTAGTAAATCTCTTTGGCTTAAGAATTAGGGAGCTCTATTCTTTGTTCCTCTTTATTATGATCATGGTTGAGCTGCTCCATCTCGTCTGCACGATTTACCAGTAAGTAACGTTCTGCATCTGATGGGTCAATTCCTTCATGGTCTTGGAATTCCATGGAGCTCATCGCCATTAATCTGTAAGATGTAAGCTATAAGGGGAAAACATATGTAAGAAGAAAATGATTTCTATTCTCATGGAGGAGACATTTATATACTAGTTCCGCTAGCCAATTATTTGACCAGTATGGGCTTTCTTTGAAAGTACTTGATGACATATTGTGTGTAATGTTATAAAGAATTCTTTCCTTATGAGTAAGTACATATATAAGCTTATGTGATTATTTGAATTTTTAATCAATGTGGATATGTATTTTGAAAAACGAATTGTTCGATGTGATATTCTTCTTATAAATATTATGCACACAAAAAGTCACATTAATTGGATGGTCAGTTTTTAAAATATAGACTATTAAAAAATTATGACCGTACCCAATAGTAAAACTATCACAGTTTATCACAGCCTAATTTAAAAACTGATTGTTAGATCACTGTGATTTTTGGTATGCCTCAAACGCATAAGAAAATTATCTAATCGAACAGTCAGTTTTTATAAATACCAATCTTACAAGAAAAACAAGCTATTGCAATGGAATTTTGCAACGGAATCAAAGCCTGTTGCAAGAATTCTATTATTGCAACGGCTTTTGCCGTTGCAACTAAAATAATTTTTTTGATTTATCACTTTATCTCACGCCGTCGCAATGGTGCAGAAAGAGGTGAAATTTGTACATATTTTTTTTAATTTGTAGTTTCTTTGCGACGGCATTTGCCCTCACAACATTAAAAAAGAATAAATTTATTACTTTATACTGTATATGAGAATTAAATATAAATTGTTATAAAAAATTTACATATTTTTGCAACAATATCACCCCGCAGCACGTTTCCCCCCAAAATACACCCGCGCATATGTGAAACCCTCTTTCCTCTTCCCTCTCTCTCTCTCTCTCGATCACTCTCTATACTACCCCCTATGGTTTCGAAGGATCCCTTCCACCACCGATCACTCCCACCACCGCCATCTTGAAGGTGACAGTCGCTCGCTCTCTCTCGTTCGCTTTCTCTCTCTCTCTCTCTCTCTCGATCACTCTGCTCGCAGCTTTAACAATATGTGTGCTCAATTGATTGAGAATATCCCTCACTCCAGCAACGAACCTCCTGTTCCCCTCTCAATCCGACGTTGAATCGTTCTAAAAAACCTAGGGTTTCCTAATCTCTCCCCGCCTACACCAAGACGTGGTTGGGATGAAGCTCTTTCACACTGCCTCTCCTTAGTGAAGAAGATATGCAGCCATTCAAGCCCTTGTAGAAGCATCGACATCGATACACAAATCTAAGGTAAGAAATTGCAATGAGGGTCAGCCAATGTCCATTTTTTATTTGTTGACGATTCAGGGTTCTATATTCTTTTTGGGTTCTATAAAAAGACTGATTTTTTTTTTATATATTTTGAATACCATTTAATGGGAAGACTGAATACAGACCCCCACCGTCGCCCCTCTCAGGTTCTCAACTATTGGAACAAATTGGTGACTTGTGTGTGACGTTTGGGAAAGGTGCTGACCCAATTGCAGAACGAGAGGATGGATGGAAGAAGAAGAGTATTTTCTTTTCATTGCCGTATTGGGAGCATCTTTTAATACGGCACAACTTAGATGTGATGCATATTGAAAAAAACATTTGTGATAGCTTAGTTGGGACTTTACTACATATCCCTAATCACACGAAGGATTCTTTAAAAGCACGCATAGATCTACAACAATTGTAAATTAGAGACGCCCTACATCCTCAAGGCAATTACCCCAGTAAGCAACATTTACCTCCAGCTTGTTACACAATGGCCCTAAAAAAGAAAGACATTTTTTGTAACGTGTTGGGTAAAGTGAAAGTTCCTGATGGTTATGCGGCAAACATATCTCGTTCTGTGAACCTTAAAAAAAGGACTCTCATTGGTATGAAGAGCCATGACTATCACATTATAATGCAACAGTTACTCCCACTAGCCGTGCGAAAATCATTGCCGGAATATGTTGCTACCTTGTTGATAGAGTTTAGCACTATATTTCGTGAATTATGTTCAAAAACAGGTACAACTGAATCCTTCAAGAAACTTGAAGCTCGAATGTCTCTAACTCTTTGCCATCTAGAAACGATTTTCCTACCTGCTTTCTTTGATGTTATGGTGCATTTGGCAACTCATTTGCCAACCGAGGCGAGGATTGCCGGACCGGTCCATTACCGCTGGATGTACCCAATTGAGAGGTTTGTGAATCTTTTACAACTCTTCCTTCGTACCTTAAACATATACTTTAAATTATCTTCCTCCTAATATTTTCATCCTTCGTAGGTACTTGCTTACACTTAAATCATATGTGCGTAATAAAAGTCGACCGGAGGGTTCTATTGCAGAAGGGTACATTGTGGAAGAATGCTTAACCTTTTGCACAAGGTACTTGCATGATGTGGAGACAAAGTTGTCTCATCCCCCACGCAACTATGAATGTATTGGGGTTGGATCTAGAAAAGGGTTGTCAATTTTTTCTAGGCGAGCCGTGCAATGGGTAAAGTAGATATTGAGTTATTAACGTATGCAGATCGGTTTGCGATGCATTCGTATTTGCTATTTAATTGCCCTGAAGTTGTGTCATATGTTCGGTAAGAAACCATCTCCGTTTAGATGCTACTAATAGAGACCTAATAGTTATATATGAAAAATAATACTAATTCTGTCCTTTATTTCGTGGCTCGCAGAGAGCACTACGAAGCAACATCTGCTAAATTTCCAAATCAGCATGATTTGGAGATTAATAAAAGGCATCGAGAAAATTTTCCAGATTGGTTCAATTCGAAAGTAAGTAATTAAAGTTTCGTTGTAATCCTATTCTTATTCTCATTCTGGTAGTCACGCTTATGACATTTCGTCCTACTTTAAACTAACTTTTTCATTCACTCCTTGAATAGATTACCAATATGCACAAGGAAGATGGTGATTGTATTCAAAGGGATATGTATGGCTTAGCTGGGGGACCAAATCATGCTATTAAAAAGTATAAAAGGTTTGTGGTTAATGGGTTTAGGTTTCGCACTATTGATGTTGACAAGAAGAAAAAAACTCAAAATAGCGGTGTTCTACTGAACGCCAAAACGACAACGGATGAAGATTGCACGTACTATGGCATATTAACTGATATCATTGAATTGGACTACTACGAGTCAAGGAAGGTAGTACTTTTCAAATGTCAATGGGTTGATGGAAGTGGGAGTGCCGTAACAGAAGACAAATTTGGAATTACACTCGTTAACTATAGCCGGTTTAGAACTACCAATGAACCTTTCATTCTTGCTTCTCAAGCTTTGCAGGTCTTTTGTGTGGGTGGCCCATTACGGAAGGATTGGAAAGTTGCTGTTAAATTTTTGTCGAGGGATTTGTTTAACATGACTAGTGACCAGGGATCTACAGATGTTGTAGATAGCTTATTAGTTAGCTAGGTGTATGAGCTTCAACCTTGGCAACATGTTCCATAGGTTGAGGACTCCCAGTAAAATGGTGATTGATGATTTGTGAATTGCTAGTTGTTTGACTGATCACCCAACATGTTCAAAACAAATCTTAATACTAATATTTATTAGCCATGAGTTGTGAATTGCTGTTTTGGTATGTTTGAGTGAATTTATTATGCATTATCATCCATCTATCTATTTTTAAATTCCACAAGTTATGCATTCATTTATCTTTCCACAGTAAGTCATCACTTCGTTTCTTTTTATATGTTGTGCCTAGTTATATTTATATATATAAGCTAATATATTGTGCCAAGATTCTGCAGGATTTTATGGCTCGTAAGATTGCAAGGAAACAGGTACGACCCAGTCACCCAGTGAACCAGCACGAACAAGAACCCGATAACGAGGAGTCCCATGCTACTAGATTGGGTGATGACTCACATGTGATGGGTGATGCCTCGACCGGTGGAGGGGTTTCCACAGACCTAGGTAATTAAATAGTTGCCATTTCTTATGTTGCACAATTTCCATTATATATTTAAGTTAGTTTATATTTATATTAATTGTATTGTTTAAGGTTGATTTTTTTTTTTTTTTTTTTGGAATAGTTCCTCCACGAAGACGTGGTTCTTCTATAGGGCGAACCTTTGAAGGGAATGGAGCGCCAGTTATAATCAAGACAAACAACAAAGGACAGCCTTATGGACCCGAAGCAAAGCGAATGAGCAGATACATTCGCAACATAATGCGAACGGGTGGAACCATACGATTAGACCCTGAAAAATGGAAGGAAGTGGATAAAACTTCTCTCAACAGGATATTGGGGCAGATAAATGTATGAAATATGGATTATCATTATCTATACTTGTTTTTTTAATAACTTATTTTACGCATTTACCAAGATATTAATTTGAATGTTGAAAATATATTAATGTGCAGGATAGGTTTCATTTTGATGGATATGGAACCTTGGTTGATAGCAAAAATAAACTCAATTTGGGTACGTGTTAAGTGTACTTTGAAGAAAAAACATTATATGCCGGGTGCAAATGTACAAGCTCAGTACGGCAAATGTCCTCCCAACTTTCCTCTACTCCAGTGGAAGGCACTAGTTGACTATTGGAGGACATCAAAAGCCGAGGTAATTAATCATTGCATTAGTTCCATTTTGTTTCACCTGACTTGTGATGTATTTAAATGTTTTAAACCCAAATAAGACTTCATTCAATATGAATTTGTTATTTTCTCCCTATTTATGTAATGTAGAAAATTAGTGCCCAGGCAATTGCTAATAGAAAGAAGGTGAAAGTGGTGCATCGTCTGGGGACAGACTCATATGCAACAAAGCGTGCCAAAATGGTGATTGTTGCAACCATGACATATATTCCTTAGTTAAGTGGACTATTTGTAACACCTACTTATTTTGGGGACCGAATTTGCAAGCAATGGACAATCAAGGAGTGGAGCCTAGTGACTTTGACCTTTTCATTAAATCTCACAAAGCGAAGTCACTCCAGTAGTTAGATACTTTTGCTAAGGCTGTAGTGGTACGTCTTAGTTATACAGTTATTTGTCAGTGTTTTTTATGAGATAATATATGGGAAAAATAAGTGATTCTTTCCTTAATTACTATATTGATTTATGATTTATGTGATTAATAAACGATTAGTGTGTTTGTGCATGAGACATTGAGCCAAATTCCAGCTGGGACCCCCGAGGACAGTGTTAAGGAACAAGCTTTAAAAGTTGTAACAGGGGGCCCTTCTCATGGGCGGATCCTTTTACAAGGCCTACTTCCTCCTGGTATTGTTTTGCTTAAGCAAAAAGCTTCATTAGCAGAATCAGCAATGGCCGCATTTGAGAAGGCTAATAGGGAAGCTGAGCTTGCTAAAAGGGACGCTGCAAAAAATCAGCTACAAGTGCGGATATTAAAAGAGTGTATTGATGCTATGGAGCGTGCACAGAAGCAAAGGGATGATGAGAGAGATGCTGAAGTGAATGCATTTCTTGCAAAGTATGCAATGTTGGACACGGATGCATTAGCACACTACGATTCAAATGCCACTCAAGGCGAGTACGATGTGGACAGCGTGCAGCCGACCTAGTTCTTCCCTGTTTATATGGCATTGTACTTAGCATTGAAAATGTACATTCACATAATTGGTCTGTTTTGTTTTGTTTAAATTTGATATTACTAAACTTCATACATCCTTTGTAAGCATTATATTTCAAGTTATTATTACCTATGTAGAAAGGTATAGTTTTCTCTATATAGCTCACTAACCAAAATATCAATTATTTGCCAGATTTTTTTTGTATGTAGATTGTACAGAGTTGGGAAGATGGCGGTTGACACAGACATTTTTTGAAAAGTTCTGACAGTAACCGATAGAATTGAGGGTAAAGCCATTGTTTGTTTAGGTTATTTTTTGGTAGGTCGATGAGAGTTGGTCGGTAAGAAATGTCAAATGGACAATGTTGTCATACATTATGTTAACACTGTATATTGTCGAGAGGAATGTTACTATGGATATGTATGCTTAACCTTAAAATTTTAATCATAGCGAAAAGAGCAAACTGGTCTTTTCTTTTTACCCCTTTAATTATATATATGGCATCATTTTAGAATATTGACATAATTAATTATTGAGTTGCTTTCTCGAACTATGGATAATCACGAAATACCAGGAATCTGCAGCTGTCTTTTTTGTCAAAAGGTAACAAAAATTCTAGTTCTTATATTATACACTTTAGGTTCCATGTTTATTCTTAAATAAGTCAATTTTTTCTGACGGGGATTTTTTTTTTCACTTTACAGGAGCTTCTTCAAAACTTATACTTTGAGCTCTAGGAAGCCATGGTGAACCAACCTCATGGGAACTGTACCAGACACTCTCTAATATTAATTGGATTATAAACTTTGGGATGATTGGGGATGTGTGGTCATTTGAGCTGTCGAGTACGGATTTCCTAATTTTGGTAAGTGTTGTGTTTCTGGTCTTGAAGGTGAGAGGTCTCCTGAGGCCAAGCATTGCATGCGGAGGGTTACCAAACTTTTTGATTCCATGCTCTCTTTTTACTTTTTGATATCTAGTAAATTTGTTAATGAACCAGCAGAATTGTCCTGTTAAGGATCCCTAGCTGACCAACTGATCTGTTCTTACTTTCTTACTTACATTTTCTTTTTAGCACTATCAACAGCTTTGGCAACATCTGAAGAGAAGGGTAACAGAGATAGTGAATGTGGAGGAGAAATACAAGAGGCCATTTCTTGGTACAATAGGGTCCTTGGATTTAGAATTGAATGCGGACATGGTAATAGCAATCATCTCATCTGTGAAACATTAATTTCCTTTTTATCAAGTGTGGTAAATATCATAATATCCTTTGTTTCTCTAGGGGTGAAATTCATATTCACTAATATAAATGTTAAAAATCCAAATGAGGAGTACTCTTTCACCATATGCCATGCAAATGATACTTACACCTGTAAAATATACCTTTTTCATTTTTTAGTCATATTTGATTGTTGATAACATTCTTTTGACATGCATTTCAAAGTTCATTTTTTTTTCCCGTAATAATCAGTGCTAGATTGTGATCCACACTTGAATGATACCAAAGAATCGATCCATGAGTTGAACAAAACCAATGGCTTAATCAAATTCGTGAGAACTATGAGAGAGAAGTTCCAAGAAGCTGCAGCTGGTAAACAGGGCCGGCCCTGAGGATTTGGATGCCCTAGGCGAGCTCCTAAAAAAATGCCCCTATTGACTAAAAATTTTGCAAAATTTTAGTTATTGAACCTTAAACTAACAGTTCCAAATCAAATTTTTTGTTCATCCGTTGTTCAACATAAACTAACAGAAATTCATTCACTAAACAGTCCACAACCTAAAGTCTGAACACAGTAACAGTCCTCGTATCTATCTAATTTATAGCAAATTTGCAGCAACAAACTGAATAATGGAAAACTAAGAAAATCGGGTAACAGGTTCAAAACTTCAAACTGACATCATAATGGTAAAAAGCAATAAAGCATCATAAGAAATTAAGAAATAAAATGATGAAAGCCTAAACAAATGCAAACCACTGTAATAATAAAACTGAGAAATAAATTTTAGATATCCAAAAACCCTAAACCATTGAAATGAAACCCTAAAAAATTTGTAAGTAAATCCTAAAATCTAAAGAGCTTACTGGCGTCTGGCGAGAGGAAGAGAGGAAGAGGGAAGACTGAAGAGAGGGGAGAGTCGGACTGCCGGAGAGGAAGAGAATCAGAGATGAGAGATGCACCATGCGTCCATGGCTCCGTGCAGGTCTGAGGAGTGAGGTTTGCTACTGTGCGTCTCTGCTGTGTGGCCGTGAGGGAGAAGGGTCGAAGGGAAAATAGGGTTTGGTCTGTTTGGATGATTGGGGTTTCAAATTGTCAATGCCCTATTGCCCTGTTCGAATTTGGGTTTTTGGTCTGCTGTGTGGGACTTGAGGGGGAAGGGTGGAAGGGAAAATGGGTTTATAATTTGTGAATTTGGTCTAGTAAGTTGGGGGAAATCAGATGGATTTGGGCTCACTATTTTTGGGCTCTTCGAATTTGGTTTAGTAAATTGGTTTATGATTTGGGCTCACTGTTTTTGGGCTCTTCGAATTTGGGTTATAATTATTTTTTTTTTGTTTGTTTGGGCTTGTTATATCTTTGGGCTACATTAATTTAATGGACTTGGGCTGTAGCTGTAGGGTATAGCAAATTTATGGGCTGATAGAAGTGCCCCTAAAAATTAACTAAAATTGGATGCCCAAGGCCACCGCCTCTTGGGCCTGCCCTCAGGGCCGGCCCTGCTGGTAAGTTCCAAAAAATATTTACAGTTGGTAACATGTAATAGCAGCTCACATGGGTATTGATTTTTTGGCGCAGAGTGGTGATTGTAAGCTTGATGATCTATCTCCATGTCCAACAATTATCTTCTATATGTAAATGCAATCATTTATCTTACCTGATAGAAGTTCTGGCTTTGAATCCACTGCAAACTAAGCTCTTGCTGGACCACCTGGACCACTGCTTTTTCTGTCTGGGGTACAAAAAACAAATGAAAGAATAGCAAGGACAGGTTCAATCTTCAGGCTTGTTGAAGGAAGCACAGAGGCTTTACCAAATGTCAAAATCAGCATCTATAGTTGGAGGTGCTAGTCATCGGATTGGTGTGGTTTTGCAAGCTACAGTGTCGAATATGGTGCCTTCAGCAGAATGCCATTTCAGTCCCATCTGCCCACCTTGCTCCCTGTGGTTAAATCAGTTCCCCAAGTTAGAACAGGACAATTGTTGGTTCGGGTGAGCATCAAACTTTTATTTCTAAAGCGCTTTATTCTTTCTTGGTAGTTTTTACAACACTTGTTAGACATTGGTTCGTTTATGCAAATTTGTTTATGCATATCCTATGAAACATAATTGAATTTGGACTTTTATCATAGTATGTTCAAATATATTGTTACTATTTTTTCTAGTTCTAATACTGTCGATTAGGTCCTACACACATACGCATGCGCGCACGCACATATGTTGATGTGTAGGTTCTTATAAAGAGTATGTGTTCTATTTGAGTTGATGATATCTGAGTTGAATAGTTGATGTGATAGAGGGTGCCACAGAGGGGAAAGCAACACAATTGAGGGGGAACCTTGAGGTATGGCGAGGCTATGAGTGAGGCCGTGAGCCCATTCATAATGCCTGTAGGCTTTAATAGCTGCAGGTGCCCTAGGCCCATCTAATAAGCCCAAGCTGAGCATGGCATGTGTCCAATGAATGATATGATTCTTGTTTCCCCCATGATGATTAATGCCGAATGTGAGCTGCATGCCTTGATATTTAGGAATTGGGATGGGGCAACCAACTTTCTTAGTGAATCCTTGCTTTATCCACCAACCCAAAAACTCTCAACTATCCTAAGTAATGGACCAGGATGTCATGTTTCAATCCCCCAACCTGCATTGAGCCTTAGTTATGGCCTCCCAGACCTCCACCAACCTAGGTGATCTTTCCTTGTCAGGGTGCAATGGATATGTAAGGGACAAGTCACCTTAACACTCAGAATGCTATTACTTAAGAGAGAGGCTAATTTGGCCTAGGTGCCACGTGATGCCTCCCTGTTGAATATTCAAGCCTTGTCAACAATGTACATATTTAAGTTATATGAGAGGCAATACAAGTATGTAACTGTTTTATCTATCTAACACCACCCCGGCGTGCCGCCCAAACCAAAAAAAAAAAAACGGAAAGAAGAAGAAAAACCCCAACAGAAAAGGAAAAACCTAAATATAATGTCTAGGTGCTGTACAACACATATTCTCAATAATCCTGTGTAAGCACTACAAAGGACACTCATGACCAAACTCAACAAAAGCTGTTGGTTTTGGAATACATCTGAATAAGGTGGTAAAAATAGACAGCATATGCAAGAATGGATGTTATTTTTTTATTTTTTTATTTTTCCTAAAAAGAATTGCCTTTGTGAGATTGCTATTATCAGATAATACTAAATATTTTTAGGCTTTGGCTGTAGGTAGCTTCAATTTTATTAATGTGGTCACCTGATTTCTTAGTCTTCGGAATCTTCTGTGAAATTATGCTTTGGGCCTTGTTTATCTGTTGGCCAATTCAGGGGTTTCAATTAATGTTAATTTGAGACATTGGGTGGGAACCATACAACCAATCTGAACTATCTGTTTTGGGGCAGGATAGAGTTCAATAGCTAAAGCTAGAATTAGGAAAAATTATGCTGCTCCCTTCTGGAAATGCTGCTGATGTTAGTGCATAGTGATGTATTGTTTGATTTTCCAATTGCAGCCTAAGCCCTCGAACCCTAATCTATCAAAGACAGGGAGGGAGGTAGAAGTACCATCAACTGCAGGAGCTTGTGAGCTTCTTGTAGTCGGTGTAAAGAATAAAACCCATAAGTGGAGTTGCAAGCTCTGTCAAGTGAGTACCACCTGCGAGCAAGGATTGAAAGATCATTTTCAAGGAACGAAGCACAAAAAGAAGGCATACTTGTCTTTTTTACTTATTTAAAATTTATTATATTTAGTATAGTTCTCAGTATCACAGTTCACTCTACTCAATTCATACTTTGTCGAACTTATTATTACGAATGAATGTTATTTGTATGTTACTAATATTTGATTATGAGTGTCTTTATTTCAATAAAATCTTGTAGAAAAAAAATATGTTTGCTACAGATCAATTATAAGCGTACTTGAAGGGTGTATATCCATTTATTTTATGAGATATTCTATTAGTATGTATGAAATATAATTGATTGGATAGTCAGGTTCATTTATTTTATTCATTAAGTCATGAACCATATAATTGAGGTATGGTTTCAATAAAAGTGGAAATAGAAATTATAAAAAAAAAAATAATAATTATAATAATATATATTTTTTTTAAATGGCATTTTTGTAATGGCTAATTCCGTTGCAATCCTAATTTGGATGAGTAGTCGTTGGAAATTTGAGTAATGGAAATTTGGTTGGTACAATTCAAAATTGCAACGGCGAATTCCCTTACAAATATATTCAAATATTGCAATAGTAAATTCCCTTGCAACAATAAATATTAAAAAAAAAATTAAAACCAAATGGAAACACTTGCAACAGCAATTTCCGTTGCAAAAAATCGTATAAAACACTTGCAACGGCAATTTCTGTTGCAAAAACCGTATAAATGACCATATTTTGAACTAAGAATTTGCGACGGGAATTGGCCGTCGCTAGTATTTTTGCAACGGGAAAAGCCGTTGCAATAGAAATTGTGACGGCATTTTTTTGCGACTATAGCATTTGCAATGGGATTGCAACGGAAAAAGCCGTTGCAAAAGCTTTATTGCGACGGGAAATTACCCTAGTTGCGACGGGAATAGCCGTTGCAATTGGTCATTAAAAATTTTAATTCAAATCCTCAAATAAGCTTATATATGTATGTGCCTCTAAGAAAATTACTCATATTATAAATTTTAATAAAATGCATAATCTTATTATGACTAGGGTTGCTGCAAATGAATCAAATTGTTTTATGAACAAGTCGTAGAGAAGGTCAATAAGAGCTTGTTTAATTTTGATGAACTATTAAATGAGGTAAGCTGGCCCCACTTGTTTTAATATTATAAAATATCACTTGGTGCCTTGGTGGAGTTGGTGCGATACCAGTTTTCCTTGCAAGGGAAATTAGAAGAAGGGCCAAGTTCCCCTTTGAGATTCTGATAATTTATTTTAGCCTCACCAAAATTGGTTGGGAAAATTATCTAGACATCCTTAGATATTGTATTCCATATTAGGTCCAAAACACCTCTAACGTTTACCCAAAGATTCCTTCAGGATTTTCTAAAGTTAACTTTATTTATTTAATGACAGATTTACCCTTTTTTATTGATTTTAAAGAGTTTTATTACCTTTTAAATGGCGTAACTGTATTGCTAATATTATGGTATGTTTTAGAGATTTATTTCAATTCAAATTTTGATTTATAAATGAGATCAATATATCCGTTTTTTCAAAATAGTTTTTTCTTGGGTTGGATTAACGTGCAAACAACATTGGAAACACGAGCATGCTGTTGTACATATGTTTCTGTGGATATCACGGCTATCATATCAATTCTAGAGTTCACCAGTAACCCGTTGGGTGCTGCTTCTTATAGCAAACGGCATCGATTTGATAGCTGATTCATTGAAAATCATTATTTTGAGTTGTTTTGTTTCATTTTTCTCTTTCACAATGTATGATTTTCCTTTATTTCTCTTCATTTTTTTATACTTTGTCTTGAAATAAGTTTATCTTCTCATTTTCATTCTCATTTTTTGACTTTTTGATACTAGACCCACACATATATTGCAATTATGAATTTATATGTCTTTAAACAAATAAGTAAATTTACCTATCTATATAAACTAGAAAGAGTAGTAAATTTACTTATTTGGCATGTGATCGCTTCAGATTACAAGGGAGATTATTCCTTGTCAGTGATCAAGATTAATTAATTTATAAAACCGCGTGACTGATAATCTCAACTCGATTGTGACTAGTGAGCACGGGTGTCGAACCACTGGGAAATGCAGGTTTATAATAAAAGACTTTTTAGAATTAATTCAAGTGAAAAGAATATTGTCAATTAAATTGGTTGGTGGAAATGCTCCGATTGGGTCGAAGCGAAAATGCAGTAATTTAATACAGCTTAGTTAAAAACGCAATTAATTTGGTGGAATGAGCGGAACCTGGGTGAGAAGCCCATTGAATATCAATTATACAATTTATGTTATAAAATCCTCAATATAGTAATTATGTATGGTGGTTCTTCCAACTACAAGAAGGAATTCCCAAAAAGATTATGAACACAGGACCGGCAGGTTTATCCTTGAAAAGAATGGAATATCGCTATCCACCTTAAATGAGGAATAAAGCATGCTGGTTTGTATTCATACCAATAAGAACCATTGCATAATTATATAATTGCAATCACAGATGTACAATTATATTATATTATATTTAGCGATAGTGTGCGGTAAAACCTTCACAACTATGCAATCACATAATACAAATAGAGGGATGTTTATAAAATAGGATTGTATAATGAATCCAACTTCATCCTCACCCAAGCTTGGAGTATTAGCTACACATCAATGGAGGAGAATATCATTTATCCATGACAAGCTCTAAGGGTTCACGGGATGGAAAAATAAAATAAAAGCAGTAATTAAATGACTGAAGAAATAAGGAAAATGGCCGAAATAAATAAAGAAAATGGTGAAAATAAATAAAGAAAAGGGCTGAAATAAATAAAGAAAAGTGCTTAAGTAAATAAAGAAAATGACAGAAAAGGTAAAGAACAATCCTCAAGTGAGAATTGAGCCATGCATAAAAAGGGAAAATAGCAGAAAAGTAAAGTACTGAAAGTAAAGACTGAATATTTAGAGAACAATCCTCAAGTGAGAATTGAGCCAGGCATTGAAAGAAAAATTGCAGAAATTGGAAATTGCTGAAAAAGTAAACTGCCGAATAAAATGCGAAATTGAACTGTAACTTGAAGACTAATTAAAATAGCAGAGTAATGATTCAGAGCAAAAGTCTTGAAC
>JAESVK010068390.1:72665-93568 GCA_017140935.1 Hamamelis virginiana
AATTTATAACCATTATAAAATACTTTATTTTGGAAATATTCAACAATATATCCTAAAACAGAAAAAAAAATTAAAATTAAAAAGAAAAAAGAAAAGAAAAGAAAAGAAAAGAAAAATGCAATTCCAAGAAAAAGTGTGTTGGCCAATGATCTAATGTACATTTCCTATTAAATAACAAAACAAACCCTCTTAGTAATAAGGGATACATAGCATTACTTTAAAAACAAAAAAAAAAAAAACAAAAAACAAAAAACTGACAAGTGACAACAACATTTACAATACATCCATGACATTACTGTTCAAATCCTTTGATGGGACAAACAACAAAGACTTTTCCAAACACAAAAAACTACTTTATTGATGGGACATTGCCTCATCAATATAAGTTCGGATTTGGTGCCGAGGAGCTAAAACTCAATATGTGCTGAGGTTTGTATTAGATTATGACACATCACTCATTTTCCTAATAGGATGACTCATGACGCAAGAACTCCCATACCATGATGGCCATGCAGAATGTTGGTCAACTAGGTGGTGGTGTTATAAAGCATCCAAAACGACCTAATTCTCTGCGTTTTGCTTTGATGAACTTAATTGCGTCATGATCAAGCCGTCCAATCAGCAAAATGAGTGACGTATCACAATCTGGTACTAACCTCGAAGCATGCTGAGTCGATGCATGCTGAGTCGTTGCATGCTGAGTTTTGGGCTTGGTGGGTCAGCACCAAATCCGGACGCAATCATTGCTGCAACGGCCAAGTGGGAGTCAAACACGTGTGAAATCAAGGGAAGCTGCGATAATGTGAATAAAAGTACTGGGCCCAAGCACAGTATACTGATTACTATGGGAATCAACCTCAATCTCCCATCCAGTATAATCCAAAGAGCTGAACCAAAAGCAAATACCATGGCGGTTATGGCAAGGAAGAGATAAACAATAGCATTTGCTAGCGTGGGGAACAGTGACAACTTGAAATCTTTAGCTGTAGTGCGTGAAGCCAGGATACATAAGCACAATATGATGGAAGTGGATGAGAAGAAGAGAGCTAGTGCATCTGATACAGCAAACAACATAAATGAATCGTGCCTCAAAAAAATTGGGGTGCCATTATCACTGTTAATGCCTCCAGGGACAGTAAATGCTGCAGTAAATGCTACTGTGGTCACCAGAGCAGCAACCACCATGCAGTAATTAGATTTCTCCTTCATCCAATTCTCTGCATCCTTAGCTAGATTTGCGTGTGCCTCCATGAATGCATCCAAAGCTGTTTGGTTCTCAGCATTCCGTTCTTCTTTATAGCTGGGAGGAACAATGTCATTCACATCCTATAATTAACGTATGTTACCTTAGTTAGTTAATATATGAATGAGTATAGGGATCAGAGTAATGGTTTCTTGACACATAGCGCTTTTGTAGGACAAGTACCCATGGTTTGATACATGGATTGCAAAATCTATTGTAGGACAGGTATTTTGAAAATTTGGATTAGATGTTCCATTACTAAACGCTAGATATGGCAAAAATCACGTTAATCCAATAACCGGTTTCTAAAAAATATTTTAGTTTTTTACAATTATTCTCAAAATTGTATAATACAGTTGATTTTTTATAAACCAGCCGCCATTCAATGTGATTTTTGGTACTTATGATGATATGGGTAGAACATTTAATCCAACGATCGGTTCTCAAAATACATGTCTCATGATAGGTTTTGAAAGCCATGTATCAAAATTAAACCATGGGTAATAACAATTTGTCAAGGAAACTTGTCCCATAAATATATGAATTTCCATTTCAATCATGTACAGTGTCCATGGATGTATTTGTATGTGTGTTAACTCAAACAATAAGGAATAGAGCTAGGAATATAAAGTACGTCCATTACCTCAAACCATCGTAATTCACTCTGCATTTGTAAAGCAGAACCATCAATAGATTTCAGTCGAGAAAGTGGAGGCAACTTTGTTACCGCATGCAAGATGTTGGTTCCCGACTTAACTATCCCAGAAACCATTAAGTCACTTGTAGCAATTTCCTTCAAAAGAATGAAAATCCTTTCCTGACGGTGTTCAACAGCAGCATGCAGTATGGTTTTTTGGTCAATTGTAAGCCAAACTAGATCTGGAAAATATTGAAGGCAGCATAACCTTACAATTTCCTCTATCCCATAACTTGCGGCAGTGGTAAGGATGGATGACTCCTTAAAAAACTCCTCAATTTGTGAGTAATTCATCTTTGACACTTCTTCACAAACAAGTTCTACTAATCCTTCAGCTTGTTTAAGTGTCGATATTTTATCATAGACTTTCTTCCAATGGCATGCTGCAAATTAATGAAAACCAATTCGATGCAGATGCAATAAAATGAAACAAAAGATCTGGCCATAGCAGTAAAATGTTGCAAAATGTTGCATACCCAGTGGGCATTTCATTGATTGCCTCTTGATCTCTTCCATATATTGTACAAATGTCCATCTACTAGAAAGTGTGCCACTTTGAGATTGGACATCCCGATTTTGAAAATTTTTTATATTATATAGATACATCGTGTTATATTGTACATGGATATATGTACATATGGTAAAACTTTGCCCCTTTCTCATTCTACTTTCTCACACTCTAAGTCAATTTTTTTTTGGGTACTCCTTTTTTTTTTAATCAAATTAACAGTACTCCAGTCCAGACCAAAAAAAAAAAAAAAATCAAACACAGGAGTGATTTTCTTACTTTTTCCCTTAGTCTGTTTGAAATGATTAAAATTCGAATAGAATTGAAAATCAATTCTATTTTATTCGTTAGCATTGGAGCTTGCAATTTTGGACTTTTAGCTAAAAAAATGGCTTTGGCTGATGCATTGGAGTTGCTATAAGGCATCATCTCATTGCTCCCCAAAAAGGAAATAAAAAAATGGGGACAAGAATTCAAATATTAGTCCATTTCATATCAAGCAAGCAGCAGAGAATATGCATACCTGGAACTAAGAACTTCATCATTTTGAATAAGATCTTCATTGTTTTGAATAAAATCCTTCTGAATGTTGAGATTAGCCTTTCTACGAGGTCTCTCGAGTTCTTTCTGGGAACCTCCACTTCATCTCGTACAGTAGAATCTTAAAATGCAAACCAAGAGAACACAAAAAGGCGCATATTACTCCATAATTTCATAATTTCATCAGGAGAGACAGAGAACATGACATAAAAGAATAAATGAAGAGAGAGAAGACCAACCACCACATTTGTATGCTAGGCTTCCCAAAAATCCAAGCCTGCTTCCACTCCGGAATGCTGATGGCATTTCTGCCAACACTCTGAGTACACTATACTTGCCATCTCTAGCAGTAGCCAAGTTAGGGTAGCGCTTCACTAAATTTTTGGCAACATCTGTGGAATTAAAGATTTATTTATTTAATTTTTAGAAAAGAGAAAAAAAAAATTAATAAAAGAACAAACCATTAAGAAAAACGTTGTTTGTTCAAACTATTTTGCATAAATTTTTAAATCAATTCGCGTGACATGCTTATATGACAATATCACTAAAATAAAAATAATAAACTTGAAAAAATTCAACCACGTGAAAATGCAGAGTGAGCTAGCATAAAAGTTTGTGTACATAGCATAACTCGAAGATTAATTAATTAGTAAGAAAAATGCTAAACATACCAAAATTTTTAAACCAAATGATGTGGTAGCATGATAGAATGTCTATTTTCGTGCATTTCAGAATTGTATGAAAGTAGAGATTGTATCTTACTCCCAAGTCAAATGGTTTAAAAATTCGGTATCCATAGCATTACTCAAATCATGGCAGTGGTCACTGGTACTCTACCATGAAAACCTGAACGAGTTACAGCACAAATGAGGGGAGCAGCCAAAGGACCAGTAAAGGGAGAGGCAGGAGGGTGATCTGTAGTTTTGGAGCAAAGGTACGACACCACATCGTTGTTGGTACCCAAAGAAGCAGCACAGAAGAGCGGCGTCCATCCATTATCGTCTGTAATTTGTGTCAAAGCAGGGTTTTTATTCACCATTGCCTCATTAGCCTTTTTGGTTGCATTCATGGCAGCGTAGTGGAGAGCTGTGCGGCCACAGAAATCTTGAATTGCTAGCGCTTCTTCAGACATGAGTTCATGTGCCACCAGCTTCTCAATAAAGTCGGACTGTCCTGCCCTTGCTGCCACGTGCAGTGCAGTCATTGATTGGATGGAGACCCTAGCTGTCATTGCATTGGAATAATGTGCCATGAACCATGTAGCGCTTTCCCAGTCACCATTTAGTGCAGCAAGAAACAAGGGGCGGTAGGGATCAACTTCAACATTCACTACAATCCAGTTTTGCTATCATCAGGAACACCATTTTTTTATTCTTTTATATTTATAGGATTATACTTGTACAAGTCTTCTATCATAAGTAACACCAGTTTTGTGTAAGGTGACCTCTTATAAATTTTATATATTTTATATCCGCCAAAAATCATAGTTATCAAACGAAAAATACTAACAGTTGAATTATATAAACTGCTAATAAATTTTATGTCTGCTAAAAATCACAGTTATCAAACAATCAGTTTTCGAAAAAAATTGACCGGAAAAAATTGGTAACATTTTAAAGAACAAATAAGTCACAATTTTTTACCGTGATTTTTTTTGGCCATTGGATCATTGGTTTGGCAAACATGAAATTCACACGCAGTTTATCTAATCCAATATACAGTTTTTCAAAATATGTTTTGCATTTGGCCTCGTAAAGCTCACCTTACGCAAAGTTGCATTTGGCCCTATATCCCTATATAATAGAAGACCGTATACTTGTAAAGCAAATGGGTCATGCTAATTCGATCTCCATAATTGAGTAGTTGGTATGATCAAGGAGAGAGAGAGAGAGAGGAAATGAAATATGGCATTAATTGGGTTTTAAGAATATTTTGGAACACTTAATTACCAATTGTTGTATCATAGTTACGCTGCTCGACCTTGTCCGTGCGATTTACCATTCCGCAAGGCTCCACATCTAATCGGCTAAATCCTTCATGGTCTTGGGGTCTCATTGAGGTCATCATCGCCATTAATCTATAAGAGGGACGTGAAAGCCTAGAAATTTGCCAATTTGTCATTGAATGTCCAAATAAAACGCACACAAAACTACCATTCTACAAAATCAAAACGTCAAACACATTGAGTGCAAAATTACTGATGGACAAACAATAAAATTTTCAGAATAAATATTATTATAGGAAAAGAAAAGATAAGTAAACCAACTTCGGGTGACTGAAACGAGTTGTGCAGTTGAGTGTTCAGACGGTGGCCGGCGGAGATAGAAGGAGTTTTTGACACCTTGGGCATGTAAGTCTAAAATGGTGCATCCTTGTCTGCCCAAGCAACGCAAACTCCACCCATATATAAACACAAGCACCTTACAGACCTGTCACGTCACTGGTACTGGTACGTTTACCATTCAATCACCTTCACTTTGTACAGACATAGTCCACATGCAGACTCATCTTCTTATCTTATCTTATATACACAGAAATGTAGAAGGAACCTGACGTAAGTGCACCTGACGCAAGCAATTTTGCTTCACCTAATTTCTTTTATAGTGAGTTATAATTAAAATATATATTAAAAATTAATAGATGTATTAGGTAACTCTATTATTTTTCATGTTTGTCAAAACCTACATTGATCCAACTGTAGGTTTTCTAAAAATATAGAGCAAAAAAAATGGTGACAAATTTTAACATAAAATATTACAATTTTTTAAAGTAACTTTTTTTGTGATAACCCGTCTAATTTTATTTTAGATGATCAATTATATTATTAGACCCCACCCATTGTTTTGGGTGTTTGGGAATCATTTTGGCAAGTATCATATCTTGCATATTGGAATTATAACAAGACACTTGCTAGCAGACAAGTGTGTGTTATAATTGAGATATGAATTGTATTATTAAAGTAAGGTGGTGGGTCACGATGTTCCTCAAGAAATTTGTTATAAGTTAATTTAGCAATTGCCGAGAGGAGAGTGATATATTTGTTTTTTTTGGGAGAGTGGGAGATGATAAGGAAAAGTAGGGATTTGATGGGATTTTCAACCACAGCAGCATATCTCATGTGATTATATAATATCACTAGTGGATTAGCACGTGGAGGTCCGTGCAATCTAGTGGCAACGATTCGATTAATGAGATTAAAAAATTGATTGGTGGGCCCATAGTGGGCAGCCACATGTTCCTCACAAGTCACAATGATGCATTTCAAGTATAATGCATCCATTTCCCAAACCTCTTCCAACCTCCTGCATGCCAAAATGAATAGTATTATATGTTTTAATGCTCCATATCATATAAATAGACTTGTGATTGGCTCTTTGAATCTCTTACTTGAAAATTTAAGGTGAAAAATCTCAGATGTACAGAGTAAAATAGTGGAGTTACAATCTATCATTGTATGACACAATATATATATATATATATATATACTTGCACTAATGAACATGTATGGGCCATTTATGGAACCTTGCTTAACCTAATTGTAGAGCATATGGCCGCATTTTATACAATTGATTTATATATATATTTTTAATTAATACCACCTAACGTCCAATATAGCCAATCAATTTTCTTGCATGACCCACCGTGCCCTTGTGTTATTTTTTTAATTAATATATTAATTAATCTTTTTTTTTTTTTGGATAAGCAATATATTGGCTAATCTTATTTTGTGTAAGATTATGTCTTATATATATATATATAAATGAACACGCATAAAAAAAAAAGAGTATTGTGAAGTCCAATCATTTGGTTAATTAATTATTTTGTTAGGGGCCAAATTCTTCAACAGCTTTAGGTGTGTCTTCTTCGGGGTCTTAAAGGTCAACAATAGTTGTTGCTCCATCAAATTCAAACCTCACCAATTGCAACACAGTATTGTTCAGCAAGTGGAAAGTGGAAACTATTTTAAAATTTGTATTTTAAAAATGCTAGATTTATACAATCGAATGGGAGGGGAATCCAATCAATGCAAATCACCAAGTTAAAACCAACTGCCATCACTATGGAAGCACACTTTAGAGAAAAAGACAATGGAAAATTAACATGTCTCCATCTCTTTGAATAATGCAGCCACTGTAACTTTGAAAAAATGACACAATTATCATGTGTACAGTGTCATCTCTTTCAATAATGCAGGAGTCACCATCATATATCCACAGAGACTGCAATCAGTGCATTCTTTTCTACGGGTGATAATAAATTTTAATTGATGTGTGAAAAAATGCTCTTTAGGGGTCGGTTTAGAGTTTTTTTCCAAAATGATCTTTTAAAAAAATATATATACAAGCCTGACCCCCATTCAAAAATATATACAAAACTGACCCTCTGATCGGGTCAAAATGCATAAACCACTGTTAGAAACAGCGATTATAGAATACCACAAAAAATTGCTGTTTGAAACAGCGGTTTTACATACACAAAAAATTAAAAATAATTTCTTCTATCTCCTCAATCAATGTGCTATGACTCTCTCTCCTCACCTCCCATCAACCTCCGGTCAACCTCCTCTCTCTCTCTCTCTCTCTCTCTCTCTCTCTCTCTCTATATATATATATATATTATTTGTTTTTTTCAAAGCAAGCCTCTCTCTCCACTGACACATTTGTCCATTTTCTTTTCTTTTTCTTCTCCTCCCCCTCTCTCTTCACGGACCTTTTTTTTTTCTCCTTCCAGAACTCAACCCAGCTCCCCAATCTCTCTCTACACTCTGACAGATTGAACAGAACATTTTTAAAGTTGGTAATCTCAGTTCCTAGAGTTTTTTTTTAAAATGGCCTTTTGAAATAAAATATATGGCAAAGTGGCCCTCCAAAAAAAATATTTGGGAGAGTGGCCCTCTGACCAGGTCAAAGCAATAAACCGCTGTTTCAAACAGCGGTTATTAAATTTTCAAAATGAACCGCTGTTTGAAACAGCGGTTCTATATGATGCCTCGCAGATCTGCAGATGCCTGGAGGGAGGCTGAGAGCATACCTAAAGAACCGCTATTGGAAACAGCGGTTCATTTTGAAAATTTAATAACCGCTGTTTCAAACAGCGGTTATTTAGGAATGCTCTCGGCCTCTCTGCAGTGACCTGCAGACCTGCAAGGTAGTATGAAGAACCGCTGTTTCAAACAGCGGTTTTAGAGAAAAAAAAAAAAATTTTACCTTTTTTCCCTCCTTTGTACAATAGTTCCCTGAATCACATTCAAATTTCACAAATCAAACAATCGACCTTCAAATCAAACAATCCACAATTAACATTCCACAAATCAAACCATCCTAAAACATTGTCCAAGCCACAAGCCACAAATCCAACCACCCACCTCCCAAAATATCCAAAATACAATCCAAAAGAACACATATCATCTCTTCTAAAATTTCAAAGGTTTAAAATTTACACTGTATATATAGCTACATATGCCATCTTCCAAAATATACAAGAAATATATCATTGCCTCGCCGATCTTCTCTTATTTCGATGTGACGGTCTAGCTTCATCCTCATGTTGTGTAGACGTTCCTGCATCCAACTGTGTAAGCTGTGAAGGACCAACAGTGAAATCCTCAGGTGGTGCTGCAGCTGCTGGTACACGTCCACCCCCTCGTCTATTGGTTCTACGACCTCTAGCCCTTCCCCGACCACCTCGACCTCGAATCGTTACATCAGGTTCTCCTAATCCCCTCTCGAGACGATCGTGTTCGCCAACGTGATCCATTGTAGTTGTGCACATGCCTAGCACTTCAGTAAATACAGCACGTGCATAATCGTCAAAGTTGTGCCGCAACGCTATAGCACAACGTTTGGCAACTGCGATCATCCCATGAACCTGAAACACATAGAAGATTGTTTTATTATGCAATTATACATTTAATAATTCCAATGAAAGTTTCATACGAATAGTCACATGCATGGCATACCAATGCATGGGTCTTCGATCCTGATGGCTCATACTGCATAGAAGGTGGCGGTGGTTGCTCAGTAGGAGGTCCAATCCTTCGACGAGTGATGGACCCATACCATGCCATGTAACGCGCTGTGGCATCTTGCTCGTCAGTACGTTGGATGACAATGTGGTCCTCTCGCTGATTCCAGAGCAACACATAGGTGACGTGTGTCGAGTGCCAGTCGGTGTTACCCCGCCCACGTCGATCAACTGTGTGCAACCTCTCCATAGTGTCACATGGGTCTGGAATATGCTGAACTAGCCCAAATTGGCGCATCACTCTATCTGGCAGGTGGAACTCAACGAAGGCAAAACATATAAGTGGAACCCGAGCTCTCCACAAATGCTGGCTCTCAAGACATATCGGTGGAACCGTCAACAATCGATCATGGGTATATGGTTGCCAAATAACCTGTTTATAGATGTCCATAAAGCATATAAATTTTATAATAAACAAGATCTCATACAGGGAAAAGAATTATAAACATAGAACGATGAATATTACCTGATGATCAGCCTGTTCATCCAACTGATCTCTATAGAACTTTAAGACCCCAGTCGGGTTTTCTACATAAGTCCTCTGCTACAGCCACCTAGCACAACACATACACATTATTATTAAATAAAATTCAATGATAGATCATTTTACATTTCAAAACAGTATTGAAATATACCTAGCTCCTAATGGAGGTCTGTTTGCTGGTTCCGGATGCACAGCTACATCCTCAGCGACTATCTCATCCCCCTCTCCACCAACAAATCCTGCATCAACCGCATGTGGCACTTGACCTCCTCGTAGTTGAGGACGGCCAATATGTATACGCTCCCACGACCATAACTTAAAAAGGAAATCTAACATTAATTTTAAGTAAAATTATAGTTAACTTAAATGCAAAGTGTTAAGCCATATACCTGGAGTAAGAGCAAGTTGCCACCTATCTGCTTGACCCCCATCTGACACGCTCTACACAAAGCCCTATATAGATGTGCAAGTGTGGCACTGCCCTAACTATATATACGCGTCCGCTCCAAATCCTCAAGCAATGGTAGGAACATCAAAGGTACAATATCCCCTGATGTATCCGGGAATAACACAGCACCAAATAAATATAAAATATAAGCCCTAGCATGGAATGCAATGATCGCCTCTATATGGACGTGTCCCTCAAGCTGCTGCGGGAATGCAGAGAAGTGTGTGGAAAGCCAACGTAGCTTGAGGGTAGATCCTGATATATCTGCAGCGGCTGGTCGAAGACCCAAAAGGCGCTCACATAGCACAGGCCACTCTTCATGATGATGGCTATTGCCTGTAACTGACAGGCCATCGATACGTAGGGCCATAAGTAGAGATACATCCTGTAGTGTAATGGCCATCTCACCTACGGGAAGGTGGAAAGTATGGACCTCCTGTCGCCAGCGCTCGACTAATGCAGTGATCAATGGCCAATCTAATGAAATGTGCCCAATTTGACACAATCCATAAAAGCCAGCAGCCTGTACTAATGGACGGACCCTGTCATGTAGTCGCCAGACATGGTGATGTCGACACTGTAATATCTGATCACCCTGTACAGTCATATGATATTTATTATACAAATGAAGTTACTATGATACTAAAATAGAGTTAATATGATACTTAATCTAATTACTCTTACCGTGCCAACCCATACGCCCTCTGAACGATGAGTCGGTTGCAAATGTAGAACATCAGTACAATCCGGACCTGGCTGAAGACTGCGTAACTCACCCGGTCGTCTCACTCTACCTCCACGTGTCCGAGCCATTCGATGCGTATACTCACTGAAATAGTAAACCAATTAAGATCACAAGTATCATGGCAATTTAATATAGACATATTGAAAAATGTAAAATATAGTATCCGCTCATTTTAAAATATTGTTACATATGAAATTATAAGATTGACTAGAATAGAAACAAACATACATTAATTTTCTAATATTGTCAATTACATTACATATCAAAAGTTACATAATTTAAGATACAGAATTTTTGGTTGGGCATGTCCTCCTATTGTGGCCAGGCTGCTTGCAAATGGTGCACATCACGGTTGCTTGGGCTTCCCTAGCATCCATTTCATTATGAAAGCGCGTTGATTTCGGTCGTCCTTTTTTTTTGCCTCATCCTAGAAGCATCCATAATTAAAGTTGGCCCCTGGTACATTGGACATACTTCTTTCGCCAGTACATGATGGAATATAGGTTCCCAAGTTAACACATATTTGCTCATCTTATAAAATTCTCTAATATAAGAACTCCAATGATAATTCCTATCAGCACAAGCAGCCAGAACATGTGAGCATGGAAAGTGGTAGAGTGTCAATTTGGTACATGTGCAGGTCCTAGCATTCAAGTCAACGAAGTGCTTATGCCCACCCTTGATCCTATCTTGAAACCTATGAACCGCCGTTTCAACTTCAAAGTGACCAAGCCTGTGATGGAAAAGCTTAACTTTGTGTTGGCCAGCTTTATGTCCATTTGCTTGAAGTCTCAATTGAGCATTAGGGGTTAGACCTCCGGTGCCAACCATATTTGTACGTACCTCCCCCAATTCCCGGCGTTTAGCAAAATATCTAGCTGATCTATAAAAGGTCAGTTGAACAAATGCTGTGATAGGAAGAAAACGGCCATTTTTTAGAACGTTGTTGAATATCTCGGACATATTGGTTGTCATATACCCATACCGCCGGCCCCCATCATGAGACAATGCCCAAGACTCCAATGGAATTTTATCCAACCATTGTTTAACTTTTCCATCTTCAACCGTCGCAATCTCAGCAAGCATCCTGTTAAACTTGTGCAGTTGACGTTGCCTGGCCATTTGCTCAATGTGCTGCTTCAATCGTCGGTTTTTAAATTCAAAATTGAAATTACTGACCAAATGCCTTATGCAGTATCGATGGTAAGCATGTGGCTCAGTCCATCCAAGTCTATCCTGACTCATTGCGTTCATTATGCCTTTATGGCGATCAGATATCACGCAAATTCCTTCTCGCCATGTCACATATTGCCTTAGACAGGACATGAACCATCCCCAACTACTATTATTTTCACCTTCTGTATACGCATATGCAAGAGGGAATAACTGATCATTTGCGTCGACGGCCACAGCAATCAAAATTGTCCCCTTGTATTTTCCGTACAAAAATGTACCGTCAATACTGATGAGGGGACGACAATGTTTAAACCCATCAATGGCTGGCTTGAATGACCAAAAAACACGTTGCAACATCTCGCAATTGCCAACCATAGGCACCTTATTCCATATAACAACAGTCCCAGGATTTGACTGTTGTAATGCTTCCATGTATCCAGGCAATTCTTTGCAAGTTTCTTCCCAAGTCCCGAACAATCGTTCGATCACCTTTTGTTTAGCCATCCAAGCCTTGCAATAGGAGATTTCATATTTAAAATCCTTCTGAATCAACGCTACAATATGTGCTATACTCAACTTCAAATCTTTCTTAACAAGTTCAAAAATGTGTTGTGCAATAAAAGAAGAATCCAATTGGGCATGGTCGCGGCTGCCAATAAGATTTAGGCATGTATGGGGCCCACGCAGCGTGACCAATTCAAAGTGTGAACCCACACCATGATTTGAGGCACGCATGCGCCATGGGCAATCTTCAAATTTGCACTTCAATGCTAGTACCGTGCGATTTGATCTAACAACTTTAAACTCCTGATTTGCCTTTATATGAAACAGTTTTACAGCATCCTGAACTTCCTTCTTGTTGTTGAAAATCCGACCAACATACAGGCTCTCACCTGTCCCCGTACGCTGATTCTCATCATGCAATTGGCTGAAGACAGCATCATCCGTATACTGTGGATCATCAAATTGTGGGCAAGGTGCATGCTCATGCCTGCTACTTGCAAGTCCACCATCGCCCTCCTCGACTTCCTCATCCCCATCAAGTTCAAAATCGTCGCCCTCCTCGACATCCTCCCCATCTTCGTCTTCATCAAAAACATTGTTGTTGGCACTAGCATTTAGTAAGATAGGATCAAAGTCCTCATTCTCTACCATCTCTGGGATGATATCCAAATTGACTGCACCTCCAGTTGCCATAGAGCTACTCCCACCGGCTGTACCATATTGATAAAATGATTGACTACATTGTTCATATGTTGAAGCAATTGTGCACACATCAAAATCTATTGGGTTAGATCGTCTTTGGGGCCCTACTGCAGATCGTGTTTTCCCCAAGTAAAGCTCAGCAACTAGCATAGCCTCATTTATCATACTAAACATTGCGGTAATTGATCCGTCGTCAGTAAGAGGCAACGCAATGAACTTTTTGGGGTTGATCGACACGAGAAATCTACCAGTTATTTCCACTTTGTATTGCCTTCTATCCCACCCTGTAATAGCATGCATTTGGTCCTTCAACTCAGACAACTTAATATTTTCAAAAACCCTGAGGGCCCTAGGTGGAGGACCCTCATATTCAATGCCTTCGGGCCCCATTTTTGTCTCCCCATCCCAATAGCATAACATAGTTACCAACCGTGGATCCATTGTTCTGTATAGATTACGAAATTCAGTCATATGTTACAAATGATACAAATATTAAAACCAGGGACCGGAAGGCATATGTTACAAGTTCAGTCATATGTATTTTGCATAAATTGACTCTTGAACTATTGAAGATTGGGTTTGCAGGGTCTATACATATGTATTTTGCATAAATTGGGTATTGAAGATTTTTATTAAAACTAGAGATTATTCATTATTTTAGAGAATGGAGATTATGTATTATTTGGAGAATTATTCATTATTTTGGGATTGGTGATTATTCAGTAAATTAGGGATTATGAATAATAATGGGATTTGGAGATTAGGTGATTTTGGGTATTAGGATTTTTTAATAACCATTTTCAAAAAAAAAAAAATTAATTAATTAATTTAAATTAAATTGCATATTATGTTAAATGTAAAAGAATGGATTTGATTAATGTTAAGGTGGGATCAAGGTTCTCTCCAATATAACAGTTGTATGTTAAAAGAGAGATGTTTAATTGAAGATGGTTTATAGTATAATGACGTGTATTTTCAATTTAAAGAGGAGAATTCTCATGTTTAAACAAATAAACTTGATATTAATACTAGAAGGAATTATGTAAAGAGAAATATTAAATTGACTCCGTAAATGGTTTATAGTGTAACGGCACGTATTTTCCTTTTTCAAAGGATATTTCTCAAGTTCAAACATATAAAATTTCAAGAGAAATATTAAATTATTAATACTACAAAGAATTCTCATATTCAAACACAAAATTGATGTTAATACTAGAAAGATTTAGGATAAGAATACATTTCTATCCTTCAAAGAGAAAGGGGGGACATTGGTAAATTCTCAAGAGTTGGCTTTTTTCAAATATAAAAAACCTTTATAAAGGAATTGGAATTCTCTACCACAGCTTAGTTTACAACCTACAACTTTTTGTGGACTTAACTGTTCAACTCGTGGGAGTTGAAAGTGAGCCACTGGTTCAGGTATAAGATACTATCGTTTCCGACTGGACAATTGAAATCCAACCCGTAATCGCAACGACCCAACTACAAGAGCATAGCTCTAGCAAGTGAGCTATATCCCGCCGAGCCAAGTGGAGCATGCATGAATTTTGCATAAATTGACTCAGTACATATATACATGCATAAACAAATTTTTGATTATCCCTGCAAACCCAATCACAACCACATTGCAGCAAATACATAGACCCAACCACAACCACAACCACATTCAAGCAAATATGCAAACCCAATACACAAACACATTGCATAAAATATGCAAACACAACCAGTGGATGGAACAGTAAATGGCGTGAGAGAGAGAGAGAGAGAGAGAGAGAGAGCGAACCTTCTGCAAATGACTTGTGCGGTTTGACAGCAATCTCTGTGTCACGATCCGATGAGAAATAAAGTGATCCGGCGAGATAAAATATAATCCGGCCACGAAAGGGAGCTTGCTCCGGCGAGATAGGCTGCAATGGGGTCGGGGAGGATGGAGTTTTGGCCGTTAATGGCGTCAATAGGGTTTGGAGGGTTTTGGGCTTTGTGAAATGCTCGAAAATGATGAGAATTGCGGCAAAACTGAAATTAGTGGCGAGAATGAAAGAAATGGATCGGCTTTAATGGCGGAACGGCCGTCCACAGCGGTTCACGGCGATCGTTTGCGTCGGAGAAGATGGGGGGACCAGTATGTTTTGTCTCGTCTGCTATGTCGCGAAGTGGGGGGGACCAGCTCCTTTTTTACTTTTTTAACTTTATTAAAACCGCTGTTTGAAACAGCGATTCTTCAATCTTAATTAAAACCGCTGTTAGAAACAGCGGTTTATTGCCTTTGACCAGGTCAGAGGGCCACTCTCCCAAATATTTTTTTTGGAGGGCCACTCTACCATATATTTTTTTTTAAAAGGCCATTTTAAAAAAAAAAACTCCAGTTCCTAAATACTTTTCAAGATATAAAGGTGGTACCTGTACATGGACTCTTTACCTTCTTATCATATATGTCATAATATGCAGGCAAACTGTCACAATGCATCCCCAGTTGCACGACAAAATATTATGAATGATAGAATTGACTTCTGTCTTTTGGTTGGCTGCTTCTGATTTTAGTATATATCTGGAAAATTTCAACATCCATGAATCAAAATTAATAATATCAAGCGGATAAGCATGAAAAATTCCACATAGTGGAGTACAAACCAAAAGACATGAAAGGAAAGCACAAAAATTGCAGTCTGAGTATTTCTACAGATTCGTAACGGTAAATTGCAGACCATAATCCAGAGATTTATTTGTGTGACAAACAAACTGTGGTTGTATGATTCATCAAATTGTCACCAATTCTAAACCTGATCAGCAAATTCAACACACATCATGGGAATAGAAGGGGGAGAAAGGGGAGGAGCTGGGTTGAGTTCTGGAAGGAGAAAAAAAATGGTCTGGCAGTGAAGAGAGAGGGGGAGGAGGGAAAAAAAAAAAGGAAAAGGGACAAATGTGTCAATGGAGAGAGAGAGGCTTGGTTTGAAAAAAACAAATAATATATATATATATATATATATTTATATATATATAGAGAGAGAGAGAGAGGAGGTTGACGGGAGGTGAGGAGAGAGAGTCATAGATAGCACATTGATTGAGGAGAGAGAAGAAATTATTTTTAATTTTTTGTGCATATAAAATCGCTGTTTCAAACAGCGGTTTTTTGTGGTATTCTATAACCACTGCTTCTTTATGCATTTTGATCCGATCAAAGGGTCAGTCTTGTATATATTTTTGAATGGAGGTCAGGTTTGTAGATATTTTTTTTTAAAAGGTCATTTTGAAAAAAAACTCGTTGGGTTATTTAAAGGTCAACATCATGCCAAAAGTGAAGAACAGTAACAGCAGTTGTTGTACCCCATTGACAAGAGGGGACACCAAATGATCGCACACATTTGCAGCTCACCCGCCACTTCTTTTTCTTTCTTTTCCTCATTCTCGCTCAATGAGCTCTACCCGTTGAGCTCTCCAGCTGTTACTAGCTGGAGCTCTGCATTTTAACTCTCCTCTGTACCTCTCTATTTATAGAGAATAGAGGAGGTAACAACCAACCACAGCAACAACTATACTTTAATAATCAAATCATCAAAAATTGGATTTGTTTATATATATATATATATATATATATTAATTTGGCCAAAAGTTATATTTTAGGCCCTCTCTGGCATAAACTCCTCATTTAGGATATTTAGGATTTTTAATGCCTAAATTAATTTTTAAAAATATTTTAATGCATTAAGTTTCAAAATTTAAAATAATTTTTTTTGTATACCAGAATTACCGTTCCTCTTTCCCAGTTGTTCCTGCGAGCACCAGACCGCTTATCTCTTCATTTTCTTCATTTTCTTCTTCTTCATTGCATCTTCCAAGCACCAAAGAGGAGAGAGAGAGTCCGGAGCCGCCGGCGAAATCTCGGCACTGTGAATCTTGACCACAAATCCACAGGTCAGTTCCAGTGGAAAAAGAGGTGGTATCATATTGTTTGAGCTGGATAACAATGAGAAAATGCTCCGATTGATATGCAACTTGGTTGACTCGGAGATGCCGATGAAGAAATCACGAAATTTTTTTTGGCGCAATCATGGAGACCATTGTAACAGCGTCGGTGGTGATGTGCAGCGACGCTGACAAAGATGATTGAGGCCTCAGATCGCCGGATCATGTCGGATCGTTGGTGTTAAGGTCTCGTAGAGTATATACACCATCAGTTCATGCCGATGATGAGCATTTCACTACAAATCATGAAAGGGAGAGAAACAGAGGAAGGATTTGCAAAGATCTACCATGGATTTACAAGGATCAGCCATAGATTTGCAAAGATCAACCGACAAAGTAGTTGCAGATCGCCGCTGAGTCGTCGACACATTGAAGAAGAAGAAGTATCTCAGGCGCCATTCTCAATGCGATTCGATGGTTTAAGTTGAAAAGTTAAGAGATTATATATTCGATCTCTCTCTCTCTCTCTCTCTCTAGGTATATGGTCCGACGATGGAGCTCGCAGGAGATCGGAGATCCCAGTCCAATGTAGTGAACTCTTTTTTCCTCTTGCATCCTATACACATATCGAATTCTCGGATCGGAGAGAAAAATAAAAAGGGAGGAGAGAGAACGACTTCCAGTTATCCTCGATCAAATCTGCGAGTCTGGCGAAAGTCAGAGCTTGATCAAGGGTGCTTCTTTGCTGCAACTCTTCTACTAGCGATGGCTTTGCCTTTGGGTTTGCTTCCTCTTCCGCCAGTCCTGAGTCGACACTCATAGGGTCACAACATCACAGTCTCAACAGAAAATGATGCAAAGCAACAACTTCGAAATTTGCAGATCTCAAACAAAAGCAAAGGTTTCATAGAAATTAAAGGTTTCTCTTTGTTTGGTTGCCTAGAAACTTTGGGGAAGGAAATGGACGTGCACACAACTCAGGACTCACTCTCTGTCTCTCTTTAAAACTCTCTCTCTCCTCTCTTATTCTCTCTCGCTTTCTGAAGTCTGGTAATATCTTCTAAAAATGCTATTTGGTTGAAACGAAATGTCGTCAGCGGTGTTCCAGTCAGGGCAGTGGCAGTGGGAGAACGCCGCCGTAGGGGCTGTTGCAGGATTCGCTAGCAGTTTTTAGCAAGTAGTGAAATCATTTTCGTCTCACATACGTGTGTGATGTGAGCCGCAGATCATGGGATTGCTCTTGCCAATGGAGGTCTCTGTTACTTTAGGAGTATTAGTTTTCAGAATTGAGCGAAGTTATGGAAGGGGAAGCTCATTTCTATCAACGAAAACCCTCAAATTCACAAGGTTTTTGTTCTTGCTTGCCGGAAAAATGTAGGAAAAACAAAGGGTTTTTTGTTTTTTGTTTTTGTTTTTTTAAGTTAATTTTTTCTTTTTTGTTTGGTTAATGGGAAAATGTAAAAAAGAGAACGAATTTTATTTTTTTATTCTTTTTATTTTTTTGGGCCTAGTGGAATCGGATTCCGGCATGGTGACATACATTTTCCGACATATTGAAATGCTAGAAATGTGTTTTTCAGTGTAGTGAAATGTATTTTCAGCGTAGTTAAATGGATTTTCCAAAGTAGTGAAATCCGGTGTCCGGCGTAGTGAAATCCGATGTTAGGAGTGGAGGTGACGGTGAAAGTTGTTGGGAAGGGATGTATTTTTGTCCAAGTTATGCCAAAAGAACTTTTGCCATAAAAGATCTTTGAAGAGGAATTTAAGCATGAAGAACTTCTCAAATAGTACATTTGTCCAAATTTCCCTAAATTATAATGTAATATCTTGACTTTATATGCTAAAAGTCAACAACAGTTGCGGTTAACAGAAAGTGATCCAACCATGTTAATTAAATTATTGATGTCTCGTAAGTGTGGGGCACAGCAGCAGGTAAACCAACCTCATAAAGCTAGAAAAAAAACAAAAGGAAAACCATGTTAATTAAATTATTGATGCCTCGTAAGTGTGGGGCACAAGCCGCACAATAGCAGGTAAACAAAATAATCATTAATTAAAAGTAGGAGAATCTTATCTTGCACATGTAATAATCATTAATTAAGACTCTCCTCGTCTTCCGATCTCCGGCATGCCAAAATGACTGCACAAAACACGGCAAAAAATTCCCAGCATTTTGGAGCTCCATCTTGGCCTAAAACCAATAAATTTCAAAACAAGTGAAACCCAATTGAGATCGACTCAGACGACGAGGGAGATTATTCCCCGTCAGTGATCAGAATTAATAATTTATAATACCGCGTGACAATTAATCTCAATTCGATTGTGACTAGTGAGCACGGGTGTCGAACCACTGGGAAGTGCAGGTTTATATTAAAAAGCCTCTTTAGAATCAATTCAAGCGGAAAGAATATTGTCAATTAAATTGGTTGGTGGTAATTGCTCCGATTGGGTCGAAGCGAAAACAAAGTAATTTTAATCAAAGCTTAGTAAAAATGCAGTTAAGTTGGTGGAATGAGCGGAACTTGGGTGAGAAGTCCATTTGAATATCAATTAAACAATTTATGTTTATAAAATCCTCACTATAGTAATTATGTATGGTGGTTCTTCCAACTACAAGAAGGAAGTCCCAAAAAGATTATGAATACAGGACCGGCAAGTTTATCCCCGAAATGAATGGAATATCGCTATCCACCTTAAATGAGGAATAAAGCATGCTGGTTTGTATTCATACCAATAAGAACCATTGCATAATTATATAATTGCAATCACAGATGTACAATTATATGATATTATATTCGGCAATAGTGTGCGGTAAAACCTTCACAACTATGCAATCACATAATACAAATAGAGGGATGTTTATAAAATAGGATTGTAAAATGAATCCAACTTCATCCTCACCCAAGCTTGGAGTATTAGCTACACATCACTGGAGGATAATATCCTTTATCCAGGCAAGCTTTAAGGGGTCACGGGATGGAAAATACAGTAAAAGCGGTAATTAAATGACTGAATAAATAAGGAAAATGGCAGAAATAAATAAAGAAAATGGCGTAAGTAAATAAAGAAAAGTGACTGAAGTAAATAAAGAAAAGAAAAGACTTAAGTAAATAAAGAAAAGAAAAGACTTAAGTAAATAAAGAAAAAGGCAGAAAAAGTAAAGAACAGTTCTCAAGTGAGAACTGAGCCATGCATAAAAAGGAAAATAACAGAATCGGAAATTACTGAAATTAAAGACTTAATCGGATAGAACAATCCTCAAGTGAGAATTGAGCCAGGCATTGTAAAGAAAAATTGCAGAATTGGAAATAGCTGAAAATTGAAACTACCGATTGAAATGCGAAAATAAACTGTAACTTGAATTAAAATTAGCAGAGTAATGATTCAGAGCATAAGTCATGAACCCTCAAAACGTCGTCGTTACACTTCTATTTATAGAAGGAAAAGGTAAAAGTCCATAATGCCCTCAAAATATCCCAAAATATCTCTTTAGCCCGCAGCCGCCATTGTCTATCGATAGCGAAGGTTCGCTATCGATAGAGGTGCTATCGATAGCGAATCCTGGCTATCGATAGTCAAGGTCAAAGTTTGACTTTCTTTGCAGATTTCGACGTCTGTTCTTTTGGTACTTCCCTCGGCTGCTTTGGATTGTTTTCGGACGTTCCTTTGATTCGAGATGCTCTTCAGGGCTTCATCGGCGACGACTTTAATTAATGTAATCTGCACATATTTCTTGAAATGGAGATTTAAACCCAATTGTACGGATATTCATATAAAACGCTATTTATTAAACAATTATATATATAAGAGAACATAGAAATACCCTAGTTGAATGGTATGATTGGGGTACAATCAAAGCAAAATCACCAAAATATATTCAAGTTGAAGTTATTTAAATCCCCAACAAAGCTAACAAAAACCAAAAA
>JAESVK010068390.1:93968-109061 GCA_017140935.1 Hamamelis virginiana
TGATTGATTTTTTATATATATATATATATATATATATATATATATATATATATATATATATATATATATATATATATATATATATATATATATATATACTCGCTGAGCATGCCTTCCAAACCTTGTCTTCCAATCTCCGACATGCCAAAATGACAAAAAAACCATCCAACACCCAACTCAATATATGTTATTGAAATTTGTGATGTGTAACCATATTTTTTAATTTGTTAAAGTAATCTTTCTTTTAAATACAGTAAATTAAAGGGTTTTATAATAATAGGACCTTCATATTAGAGTCCTCTACCAATAGGTCCCTCATTATATCTTTGATACATGTCTACTTGCGTTTTTTTAAAAATATGACAAAATTGCCCTTATATCTGTTTCTAAAATATGGCGCGCATTACATACTAGTTCAATTTCCGTTAAAATAGTCGAAAATATAGGGATAGGTCCTAGCGTGAGTTTGAGCATATCACCTTCCATATTTCGATAGAGCTGGCTTACTAAATTGAGTTTGAAGCTTCTAGGATTTCATTACGAGAGACCATCTTCTCCGGCGTGTTGGTGTAAGGAATGGCGACGGCAATTAATGTGCAAACGGCGGATCCTCAACGAAATATGGTGGTGATGAAACCAAGCTTGCCGAGGATGAAAAAGCCATGTAATCAATCAAGGAATGGTTCCAAGATCCTAGGAAACATAAATGGAGCTTTCGAAGGCAGGCGTACATCCATTACGCACCGACTCTCACATGGTGGTAGCGTGTGGGATTTGTTCCTAAGCTATGTTGTTTGGATCAATCGTGAATACATAGTAGGTGGGCCTTGATTGAGAGCAAGGTTTCCCAAGGGTCTCTTCTGCTTTTAGGACTCACATGAACTTCTTCCTTACCAAAACTGTGAATACATACATGGATGCTCAAATCACTATACATGTATACGTCGTATACATTCAATTAGCAAAACATGCAAAAATTGGGTATAGATGTATAAATGATGTATACATCTATATTGGATGTATACATTATTACTTAATATGTAAATACAATGTATACATTGAGTGGTCTGCTTAAACGATGAGCCCGAGAAAAAATGATATATACATCTATACATGATGTATATATATGTATACATGACGGTATACATGTATACATGTATACATAATGGCGGTGGGACGGTAGTGGTGGGAGTGAAGTTGGTAACCTGGTTTAGGTGAATCCAAAATATCTAAAATCACAATTCAAATTCAAAAAAACTCACCATATCCAAATCAAATTCAACATATAATTCAAATAAAAAACATCCATCAATATGGATAAAATAAACAATTTGCTTAAAATAAGGATTCAATATGGATAAAATAAACAACTTTCTTAAAATAAGGATTGGGGGTGTAATAAACAATTTAAGATACTAGTTGACTTTAAATTTGACCTGTAGGCAATGTTATCAAACCCGGACCGGACCGGCTGGTTCAACCGGTTGAACCGGGAACCGATCCCCTCTCCGATTGGTTTAACCCACAAAAACCCATTTTTTAAAAAAATCGTTCAACCTGGCGGTTCAACCGGTCAACCCGGTTTTTTTTTTTAATTAATTTTTTTTTTAAGGTGCTAAAATGATTAAAATAGTCCCAATATTTTTAAAATCTCTTAAAGCCAAGAAGGCTAAAAAGGCAAATTAATCTTAAAATATCCCAAATAGCAAAAAGAAACCAAAGCACCTAATTTAATAATACAATATTCTTATCTTGCATTTTAAAAAATATATATAATAAAGATTGATCAATAGTAATTATCAATTTTCAATTTTGATGACTGCACATAAATTCAAATATATGAATTGATTGTACAAACATTTAAAAAAAATTATATTTTGAATCATTGATAGCTTTTATACTAATAAATAAATAAATAAATAATATATTTATGACGTCACGGTTCAACCCGGCGGTTGAACCGGTTGACCCTTAATCCGGTAACTTTTCCGGTTCGATGAACGGTCCGGGTTTTAAAACAATGCCTGTAGGAGGCAATTGGTATAAAATGTTACTCATTGTACTACTTGATAAATAAGATCCTATTTAGGGTCCTTTTGATTATTTTTCCATTTAGATTCAATCGAACCCTAAAATTTAAAATTCTAATTATGTTGACAAAAAGATAGTGCTGAATAATCAAGCATACCGCTTATACGTACTTACAATTTCGCAGCTATGATCAAAATCACTTTTAAATATGTCTTGGTTATTACTGCACAAGTATGATAATGTTTCTCAAAATTCATATTATTGGAGAAAAGAGGTTTGGTCTTGATGGCTAATATATGCCACAATCCAACGTACTCACAGAGTAAAAAAAAAAAAAAAAAAATTAAACAATATTGAACCTAGCTATAGTTAGGCAGTCAGAACAAATCTCAGACTATTTCAGGAGAAAAGAATTCTGAATCTAGATTCTTTCCACCAAGTCAGGGAAGAGAAAATAATAGCTTTGTTAGCTATTTTATTACCATACTACCCTTTCTATAAATATGAGAAACAACCTCTTTCCTTTTATCAAGGAAGAGCAAGGCAATTATTCCGTTGAGCAAATAATGACCATGGAGGTTGCAAATTCCTATGAAGAACGCCATTAACGATAGTTAAAGAGTCACTTTCGATTAAAAGGTTATGCTAACCTTTTTCCCAAGCAAAGACAACTGCAAGAATGATACTCACGAGCTCTACATAAAAAGCAATATGAATTCTAATACTAAAACCAAAAATGCCCTTTACAAAGCCTCTATGAGTTTTGAAAATTCCTCCACTAGCAGTTGGACCTGACCAACTCCTTGAAGCCCCATCTATATTAACTTTCACCCATCCTGGAGAGAAAACAACCAAAAAATGGTACGTAGCAATGTCAAAAGTCTTAAGAATCTGCAAATCGAAAACTGAGGAACCAATATGAGAAGGGCGCGGCCTTGCAAGTTTTTAAGAGTGGTAATGCTTGAGAAGAATATCAAATTGATTGAGTCGTTTAAGAATGCGATGATCTTGAACCTGATTGGAAGGAATGTATGGAACCTCTGTTTAAAACAATGGCCAGGTAACTTTTTTCACTACCAGCTTCGGCACAAATAATTATGTGACTTGAAAGTCACAGTTTGAGGGTCCAACTGGCTCTGTCACGAGCTCGGCCAGCTGAAGATTGCCATGGATTCTGCAAGCACACCAGGCTCCCCTGTAGAACTTTCTCAAATCAAAATGATGCTACTCATTTTCAGCTTCTTTGAAATTATTTTCCTGTATTTTAATTTTTGTTGTTTGGTTTTGTCATCGTCTCTTTATTATTATGTGGACCCAATTGCAGGTCTAACCATTTAAAATGACCAAAGATGGATGAACACTATGTTACAATGTATTCTTTTGTTTTTTTTCCTCAAATATTTCAAATGATGGAAACCTACTCTTTTTCCTAACCACCCTTAATTTGATTAAAAATTTAAGTAAAAGATTGGAGATGACATGAGTGGAAGTTTGAGTTTTAAATTCTATTCTTAAATTTTTAATATATTCCAAAACAGAAAAGAAATAAAATTAAAAAAGAAAAGAAAAGAAAAATGCAATTCCATGAAAAAGTATGTTGGCCAATGATCTAATTTACATTTTTTTTTTTAAAATAACAAAACAAACCCTCTTTTTAATTAGGGATACATAGCATTATAGCTTAAAAAAAAAACAATCACAAGTGACAACAGCATTTAGCATACATCCATGACATTATTGTTCAAATCCTTTCACCTAAATAATTTGTACAAACAATAGAATATGACCATCAAATCCAAAAGACTTTTTCAAATACAAAAGACTACTTTATTGATGGGACATTGCCTCATCAATGCAAGTTCGGATTTGCTGATGAGGAGCTAAAACTCAGTATGTGTTGAGGTTTTGTATTATATCACGACACATCACTCATTTTCCTAATCGGATGACTCATAACGCAAGAACTCTCAAACCCTGATGATCGACCATGCAGAATGTTGGACAAAACTAGGTGGTGGTGTTAGAAAGCATCCAAAACAACCTAGTTCTCTGCGTTTTACTTTGATGAACATGCGTTATGTGTAAGTATATATAATTCTGAATACATAATAGATTTCTTATTTGCTAAATTCATAACCATGCTCAAATATTAAATTTAAATTACACATGCATACTTGATGTTTCCATTGGTATGTAGTTCAAACCTTTAAAACCAACTTGGTTTAAGCTAGCAGTAGCCATCCACTCTCTACGTACACACACTCACATTCTTTGTCTATCAATGAGACAAGACTAAACTGAATAGAGCTAAGAACTTGATGTATGAGAGTAGGGACCAATGCCCTATATATATATATAGGAGAAGAATATGATAAGTCTTCCCATTATGACTTATACATTCATCTTCAAGATTCATGAACTTGGTTATCGATGAGTCACATTCATGAATCATCATTAAATGACTATACATGAATCCGTTCATTCATTAATGAACATACATGAATCTCATCTTAAGGCCCTACACATTCCATCCATATCTTAAGAGCACATGATCTCACGTGACTAAGGTGCACCATAACCTGTATGTACAATAGCACTCACATGCTTAATCGGTAGTCCAGTACATCACATTAACAATTTCTCATCAATCCAGGTTTTTATAAAATATAAAATATTTAATCAATGGCAACCCACATGAATTTTAAAATAAAATTCTTACATTCTCCCACTTGGGCAACATTGATTAAAAAAAAAATTTCACTGAATTGGATAACTTTAGTGGCCGCAGAAATTAAATAGTGAATAACACCTTAGTATCATGATTCGGTCAAACAAGATCACTAACATCGAATCATAGAGATAAATACACCCCTGTACAGCGTACGATCATCTATGGTCTCAGATATAAGAATACTTGTCCACATGAATCGCCAACAAATATGGTTCATGTAGTATGGAAGATAGCATACAAAATGTAAGTAACGTTATGTTATTTCCACTTTGGTCCAACTTTATGCTTTTGCATGAAGCTAATCAAAATGGTTTACTAGGAACCATTTATGCTTCACTCAAGCAGTCAAGCCGTTTTAAGACTGAATCTGAATGTCTTAAAGAAATTATACTCATAGGTCAATAACTGTATACCGTATGAGTCATGTAATAAATGCCTTTAAAATAACATGTCATAAATAAACAATGAATTGTATAGCATAAAATAGTCATAGCATAAAAGATTTTCATGTAAAAGAAAGTTTTATTAGTTAAAGAAATTATATACATATCCTTAGCGGGTTAAGCCAAACATAGTTAAAAACAAACAGCCCCCACTAACTTTTTACATGAAAACTCCCACTAACTTTTTACATGAAAAGTTTTACTAGCCAAAAAATCAAACGATTCAATTATCCCCATATTTGTGACGTGCCCCTTCAACACCTTTATAGGCAATCCCTTAGTAAGTGGATCTGCTAACATTGCCTCAGTCCCAATGTGTTCAATTACAATTTCTTTATTTCTCACTTTATCCCTTACATGTAAATACTTGATTTCCATGTGTTTGGAACCAGAAGACCGTTTGTTATTCTTGGAATAGAAAACAGTAAAGCAATTATCACAAAATAGCTTTAAAGGTTTTGGAATTGAATTTACACAATCTAACTTATATAATCCATCAACTAGATAACCATTTCCAACCATAGAAGAATTGTTAAACAAACTAAAACCACTTTTATTAAATGTGAATGAGAATCCAGACAAGACAAATTTAGAAATAGAAATTAAATTCCTTCTCACGATAAATTCTATCCTCTTCCTGTACACAGACAAAGATGATATCATTAAGATTCCATTTTTCTTTTTGGGTAATATAAGTCACCTTAATTTGAATATATTGTGATCGAAGAGAATTAAGGGCTAGGTTAACAAGGAATGAATCATCATGGCTACATTTAGGGATTTCAGTCTACAAGCTAGGTCAATCATTCACAAGATGTATTCACACACATTCCCATAACCATCATATCTAAGTCCAATTAAGGTACTCATTAGGCTTCCTATTTTGGCTTTATTAGATTATAGAAACTTCTATCCCACAACATCTAATAATTGTTTTGCATTTCCACTATCAGGAATTCCACCACGAATGGTGTCAAACATGGACTTTTTCATAATCAGAAGGCACAAACGGTTTGCTACTTCTCATATTTTGATTTTACTTCCACAGAACTATTTTCAGCTGGCTTTGGAGGTTCATTCTCTCTAAGTGCTAAGTCAAAGTCCATAAGCCCAAGTAAATTTCTAAGTCTTGCTTCCATTTCTTATAGTTGGTTCTATTCAAGGTCACAATGGAAGATAGTTGGCTAGTAGCAACAGAAACATTCAAAGCTGAAGACAGAAATAATATGCTACAAATGTTGTGTTTAGATAATCACAATAAATCATTTAAAGGCATTAACTTTTTGCTCTAATATCCAAATGAGCTTTATGGGGTCCAATCCGCACTATTATAACCTCTCCTTAGGGTGAAAATTAAAATTAGCTTGGTCCACCCAACTTTATCACATTGCTAACTCATGAGAAACATATCGATTTCAAAAAATTCAACACCTTTGGGCAGAATCTTTATCAATTAATATATTTTCATAAATTACAATGTGCCATTATTTGCATGTAAATAAGTAATGATTTCCTTCGGGCCAACCACTACTAGTTACAATACAAACAATACAATTCGCAATCCAAATACCTTAGACTAAGAAAATCCTATGGCTTTCATGAATGGACCGCTTTGGCAGCTACCCAACCAATCAACCAATAGGACCTGTAGTATTATATTGCTATAGAATGTAATATAGCATAACAAATAAAAATAAAAATAATTTGTATTATATCACATGTTTGCATAATGATACATACTTATAGTCACATGTGAAAACAATTATAAGTGTGAAAAACCAAAAGTCATACTAAAATGTATCAAATTTTCAAATACGCATAATTAAACATTTAGAAATTGTGCAGAGGTGGATATAGATATTGTGTGTATGTGTGTGTGTCTATATATATATATATATATATATATATATATATATATATATATATATAAATGCCTTAAAAAATTATAATTTGTACATAAATTAATTATTATGTAATTCACACAATGTATGGATGTTTAGGATTCTCCAAGAGGCCATGAAAAAGTATGTGTATTGAAACTTTGACAGCCTATGAACTTAAGCAAATTGGCTCTGATACCAAATGTAAGTATATATAATTCTGAATACGTAATAGATTTCTTATTTGCTAAATTCATAAGCATGCTCAAATATTAAATTTAAATTACACATGCATACATGATGTTTCCTTTGGTAAGTAGTTCAAACCTTTAAAATCAACTTGGTTTAAGCTAGCAGTGGCCTTCCACTCTCTACACACACTTACACTCTTTGTCTATCAATGGGACAAGACTAAACTGAATAGAGCTAAGAACTTGATGTGTGAGAGTGGGGACCAATGCCCTATATATATAGGAGAAGAATATGATAAGTCTTCCCATTATGACTTAAACATTCATATTCAAGATTCATGAACTTGGTTAAATCGATGAGTTACATCCATGAATTAACTAATTAATTCATGAATCATCATTAAATGACTATACATGAATCCGTTCATTCATTAATGAACATACATGAATCTCATCTTAAGGCCCTACACATTCCATCCATATCTTAAGAGCACATGATCTCACGTGACTAAGGTGCAACATAACCCGTATGTACAATATATAGCACTCACATGCTTAATCGGTAGTCCAATACATAAAATTAACAATTTCTCATCAATCCAGATTTTTATAAAATATAAAATATTTAATAATGGCAGCCCACATGAATTTTAAAATAAATTCTTACATTATGATCAAGTCGTCCAATCAGCAAAATGAGTGACGTATCACAATCTGGTACTAACCTCAATGCATGCTGAGTTTTGGGTTTGGTGGGTCAGAACCAAATCCGGAGGCAATCATTGCTGCAACGGCGTAGTGGGAGTAAAACACATGTGAAATCAAGGGAAGCTGCGATAGTGTGAATACAATTATTGGGCCCAAGCACAGTAAAGAGATTGCTATAGGAATCAACCTCAATCTCCCATCCAGTACAATCCAAAGAGCTGAACCAAAAGCAAATACCATGGCGGTTATGGCAAGGAAGAGATAAACAATAGCATTTGCTAGCGTGGGGAACAATGACCAATTGAAATCTTTAGCTGTAGTGCTTGAAGCCAGGATACATAAGTACATTATCATGGAAGAGGATGAGAAGAAGAGAGCTAGTGCATCTGATATAGCAAACAGTATAAATGACTTGTGCTTTGAAAAAATTGGGGTGCCATTATTACTGTTAATGCCTCCAGGGACAGTAAATGCTGCAGTAAATGCTACTGTGGTCACCAGAGTAGCAACCACCATGCAATAATTAGATGTGTCCTTCATCCATTTATCTCCATCCTCGACTAGACGTTCGTGCTTCTCCATGAATACTTCCCAAGCTGTTTGGTTCTCGATCCGTTCCTCCTTATAACTAGGATGAACAATTTCCTTCACATTCTACAATTAACGTACGTTGCCTTAGTTAATCTAGGTAGATGCTCTATTATAAGTTGCACTTTACGCAAAATTGCATAAGGTGATCAACTTAATGTTAATTAATTAATAAATATATTTTGTAGAAATACTTCGATCTTATGCATATATATTATGTATGTCAATAATCATAATAATTTAACTATAAAAAATTGTGACTTGTTTGTTCTTCCAAATGATCATAGTTTGATACACAATATTTTGAGAAATCAACCGTTGGATGGTTGTGATTTTTGGCGTGCATAAATGGGTATTTAATCTAGTGGTCAATTTTTCAAAACATGTTTTGTAATTTGCTTTAAGTAGGTCACCTTATGCAACTTCGCATAAGGTGTACCTTCTAATAGCGATTTTGTAGGACAAGTACCCATGGTTTGATACATGATTTGCAAAATCTATTGTAGGATAGGTATTTTGAAAAACTGGATTAGATGTTCCGCTTCTAAACACTATACATGGCAAAAATCACGTTGATTCAATAACCAGTTTCTAAAAATTATTATAGTTTTTTAAAATTATTCTCAAAATTGTATAATACAGTCGATTTTTTATAAACCATCTGCCGTTCAATGTGATTTTGGGTAATTATGATGTTTAAGGGTGGAACATTTAATCCAATGATCGATTTCTCTAAATACATGTCCCATGTTAGGTTTTGCAAACCATGTATTAAATTAAACCATGGGTAATAACAATTTGTCAAGGAAACTTGTCCCAGAAATATATGAATTTCCATTTTAATCATGTACAGTGTCCATGGATGTATTTGTATGTGTGTTAACGCAAACAATAAGCAATAGAGCTAGGAGTATAAAGTCTATTACCTCAAACCATTTTACCTCACTCTTCATTTGTAAAGCTGGACCATCAATAGAATTCAGTCGAGAAAGTGGAGGTAACTTTGCTACCGAATGCAAGATGTTGTTGGTTCCCGAATGAACTATCCCCGGAACTATTATCAACCAAAAATAAACAAAAAGAGCAAAATAAAAAAATAAAAAATAAAAAATAAAAAAAAATCCCCAAAACCATTAACTCACTCGTAGCAATTTCCTTCAAAAGATCGAAAATCCTTTTCTGACGGTGTTCAACAGCAACATGCAGTATGGTTTTTTCGTCAATTGTAAGCCAAATTAGATCTGGAAAATATTGAAGGCAGCATAACGTTACAATTTCCTCTATCCCATTACTTGCGGCAGTGGTAAGGATGGATGACTCCTTAAAAAACTCCTCAATTTGTGAGTTATTCATCCGTGACACTTCTACACAAACAAGTTTTACTAATCCTTCAGCTTGTTCAAGTCTAAACTTTTTGTCATAGACTTTCTTCCAATAGCATGCTGCAAATTAATGAAAACCAAATCAATGCAGATGCAATAAAATGAACAAAAGATCTGGCCATAGCAGTAAAATGTTGCATACCCAGTGGGTCAATATATAAGATAAATGGGCATTTCATTGATTGCCTCTTGATCTCTTCCATATATACTAGAAAGTGCACCACTTTGAGATTGGAATGAATTATCGGACTTGGCTATTGGAAGAAGTTCACAAAGACTGCCGGATGTAGGTGATCAATCCATATTTATGAAAGTGAGACTTGATCCTATACATCGTTTTATGCTTATCCTATACTCCAGTCCAGACCAAAAAGAAAAAAAATCAAACACTGAAGTGATTTTCTCACTTTTTCCCTTAGTCTGTTTGAAATGATTAAAATTCAAATAGAATTGATTAGCAATTCTATTTTGTTCGTTAGCATTGGAGCTTGCAATTTTGGGCTTTTAGCTAAAAAATGGCTTTGGCTGATGCATTGGAGTTGCTATAAGGCATCATCTCATTGCTCCCCAAAAAGGAAATACAAAAAAAATGGGGACAAGAATTCAAATATTAGTCCATTTCATATCAAGCAAGCAGCAGAGAATATGCATACCTGGAACTAAGATCTTCATCGTTCTGAATAAGATACTTCTGAATGTTGTTGAGATTGGCCTTTCTACGAGGTCTCTTGGGTTCTCTCCGGTAACCACCACTTCATCTCGTACAGTAGCATCTTAAAGCGCAAACCAAGAGAACACAAAAAGGCGCATATCATTCCATAATTTCATCAGGAGAGACAGAGAACATGACATAAAAGAACAAATGAAGAGAGAGAAGACCAACCACCACATTTGTGTGCTAGGCTTCCCAAAAATCCAAGCCTGCTTCCACTCCGGAATGCTGATGGCATTTCTGCCAACACTCTGAGTACACTATAGCCATCATGATCTCTAGCAGTAGCCAAATTAGGGTAGCGCATGACTAAATCTATGGCAACATCTGTGGAATTAAAGATTTATTTATTTAACTTTTAGAAAAGAGAAAAACAAATTAACAAAAGAACAAATCATTAAGAAAAATGTTGTTTGTTCAAACTATTTTGCATACATTTTTAAATCAATTTGCATGACATGCTCATCTGACAATATTTTTACTAAAATAAAAATAAAAAATTGAAAAAAATTCAACCACGTGAAAATGTAGAGTGAGCTAGCATAAAAGTTTGTGTAAATAGTATAACTCGAAGATCAGTTAATTACTAAGAAAAATGCTGGACGGACCAAATTTTAAACCAAAATATTTAAACCAAATGATGTGGTAGCATGATAGAATGTCTATTTTCGTGCATACGAAAGTAGAGGTTGTATTTTACTCCCAAGTCAAATGGTTTAAAAATTCGGTCTCCATAGCATTACTCAAATCATGCAGTGGTCACTCGTACTCTACCATGAAAGCCTGCACGAGTTATAGTACAAATGAGTGGAGCAGCCCATTTTCCAGAAAAGGGAGAGGCAGGAGGGTGATCTGTAGTTGTGGAGCAAAGGTAGCACACCACCTCCTTGGTACCCCAAGAAGCAGCACAGAAGAGCGGCGTCCATCCATTCTTGTCCATAACTTGTGTCAAAGCAGGGTTTTTATTCACCATTGCCTCTACAGCGTTTTTGGTTGCACTCATGGCAGCGTAGTGGAGAGCTGTGCGGCGCCAGCAATCTTGAATTGCAAGAGCTTTTTGTGTCATGAGTTCATGTGCCACCAGCTTCTTGACGAAGTCAGATCGTCCTGCCCTCGCCGCAACATGCAGTGCAGTCATTGATTGGGTGGAGATCCTAGCCGTCACTGCATTGGGACAATATCCCATGAAGCTTGTAGCTCTTTCCCAGTCACCATTTAGTGCAGCATGATACAAGGGGAGGTAGTCAACTTCAACATTCACTACAATCCAAAAAAAAAAAAAAACATTCACTACAATCCAGTTTTGCTATCATCAGTAGTAACACATTTTTTATTTCTAAGATTATACTTGTACAGGCCTTCTATTATAAGTAACACCAGTTTTGTGTAAGGTGACCTCTTATGAATTTTATATATTTTATGTCTGTCAAAAATCATAGTTATCAAACGAAAATTACTAACAGTTGAATTAGAAAAACTGCTTATAAATTTTATGTCCGTCAAAAATCACAGTTATCAAATGGTTAGTATCCGAAAAAAATTGACTAAAAAAAATGGTAACATTTTAAAGAACAAAAAAATTACAATTTTTTACAGTGATAGTTTTTTTGTCCATTGGATCACTGGTTTGGCAAACATGAAATTCACTGGCAGTTTATTTAATCCAACGGACAGTTTTTCAAAATATATTCTACATTTGATCTTATAGAGCTAACTTTACGCAAAGCTGCATTTGGCCCTATAGCCCTATGTAATAGAAGGCTGTATACTTGTAAAGCAAATGGGTCATGCTAATTCGATCTCCATAATTGAGAGTAATTGGTATAATCATGGAGAGAGAGAGGAAATGAAATATGGCATTAATTGGGTTTTAAGAATATTTCGGAACTCTTAATTACCAGTTTGTATCATCGTTGCGCTGCTCGACCTCGTCCGTGCGATTTACCAGTACGCAAGGCTCCCCATCTAATGGGCTAAACCCTTCATGGTCTTGGGGTCTCATTGAGGTCATCGCCATTAATCTATAAGAGGGAAGTGAAAGCCTAGAAATTGATCAATTTGTTATTGAATATCAAACAAAACGCACACAACTACCATTCTACAAAATCAAAACATAAAACACATTGAGTGCAAAATTACTGTCGGACAAACAGTAAAATTTTTAGAATAAATATTATTGTAGGAAAAGAAAAGATAAGTAAACCAACTTCGGGTGGCTGAAATGAGTTGTACAGTTGGGGGTTCAGACGGCCTTTCTATGACGAACGGTGGCCGGAAGAGATAGAAGGAGTTTTTGACACCTTGGGCATGTAAATCTAAAATGGTGCATCCCTATCTGCCCAAGCAACGCAAAGTCCACCTAAATAGAAACACAAGCACCTAACAGACCTACCAAATATCTGGTACTGCTACGTTTACCATTAAATGACCTTCACTCCTTTGTACAGACGTAGCCCAAATTTACCATTCTTATCTTATCTTATATACAGAGAAATGTAGAAGGTGCACATGATGTAAGTGCACCTGACGCAAGCAATTTTGCATCACCTTATTTTTATAGTTAGTTGTACAACATACTTTAAAAAACTAATAAATGTATTAGGTAACTTTATTATATCTTTTATGTTAGTCAAAAACTACATTGATTCAATTGTAGGATTTCTATAAATATAGAGTGAAAGAAATAAATTTTAAAATAAAATATTATAATTTTTTTAAGTAATATTTTTCATAAACTAATCAACAGATCAAACTGGTGAAAACAAATCAACAGATGATCAAACTGGTGAAAACAAAAAAAAAAAAAAAAACCGACAAAAAGGGTTTTGTTTAAGACATTTCTCACCCAGGTCAATGATTTTTATAATATTAAAAAAATAAAAATATAATATACAAATCAACAGATGATCAAAATGATTTTTATAATATCAACCACGCATCCAATGTCAATTCATTTAAGATAGGTGTACAACGGTGGGTGGATCTTTTATGGAGATAGTACCACATTAAGTGCTCTTTTCAGGACCACCATTAAAAGTGTTCGGATTTGCTGGTGAGCAGGGGTTTGCTCACCAGGTGGTGAGCAGCCGGTGAGATCGCGACACGTCAGCGAATGCCCAAATCCAAGGGCCCAAGCTCGAAACGCGCATGGCAGGGGTCGTTTTGACCCAAACGGCTTCCTCCAGCTTCTTCTTTAACGCAGTTAACCCCGTTAAGCTTGAAATTTTTTGAAAAATTTGAAAAATTTCAGATTCGATCTTGTTCAAAAATCCCGCTCAATCAGGCACATAAATCCCATTCTCCCTATCATCACCCAAATTTCTTCTCTCTCTCTCCTCCATCTCTTAATTTGTTGCTCTATTTCTCTCTTTACCCAAATTTATTCTCTCTCCTGTTGTACTCCATATTTCTTGCTCATTTTCTCTCGTACCAAACATAGCTTGTTCTAGCTAGAGGTACGGCCAACTCTTCTCAAGAACAGAGTAGCTTCTCGAGAATGGATGCCTATCTCTGTCTCTCCACCTACATCGAAAAATATATATATATATATATATATATATATATATATATATATATATATGTATGTGTGTGTGTGTGTGTGTGTGTGTGGGTTTGTTCATCTATATATATGCATGTGGCTGCTGTTGCTATAGTTTGGTGTGAAAACTGAATTATATTGAAGAGAAATTAGTTCAGGTGGATATGTGTTGGATTATAATTGAGGATGAGTACTAAATGTTTGTTAAAATGTCTCAACCAGATTTCAGGGAAGTAAGACACTCGAGATGGCATCATCCAGCTCTTCACAGTCAAGCCGATCATCGCGCCATCGCCGTTCTGGTTCAATTGTGGAGTTTGCACCAGTGTGTCATTGTGGAATAGTAGCACCGTTGAGAACATCATGGACAAATGTAAACCCTGGACGAAGGTTTTATGGATGTGTTAACTATGGGACGACCAATCATTGCGGATTCTTCATGTGGCATGATAAGGAGCCGTTCACCAAACGATCAATTCAAGTTATATTAGAGCTACTGAATGAGAAAAAAGAACTTCAAAAGCATGTGGCAGAGATTCAAAGTCACTTGTTTGTAATGGAAAACCGAAGTAAAAAAAAAACTTACCTCGATGTAAAAGGATATGTTTTTATAGTAGGGTTGGTGATTGTAGTTTATGTTACATTACATGTATTGACATAAATTATTATTATCAATATTATCTTGATATGTTTTGACTCTGTTTGGTGTTGAAAACTGGATAAGAAATGTTGCAATACATAGATTTGTTGAATACAAGATTAAAAAGTGAACTATATTGTTACATAGTCGAGTATCGAATGTGTATAACCAAACATAGTCCCCCTGCAAAAGACCCAACATGTCTCATCCATAAAAAATATTGGCGTGCATTGGTTCTTTAGCAGCCAA
>JAESVK010068391.1:0-11121 GCA_017140935.1 Hamamelis virginiana
TGAAATCTACTTTCAGTCTATAAATTGAACATTTACAAACCTATTGAATCAGTGGAGAAGTTAGCAAACATCCATATTTGGTGATTCAATATTTGTAATTTTATTCCTGATGCATGTGACCTGTTCAAACTTTTAGCAGCCAACCTCATAATTTTCCTGAGATGATTTTTGGCCCTGTGTCTATGACTTAGCATTATTTAATTTAATTATTTAAAACTGTGTTTGAGTTTTCATTTTTTATCAAAGTGCATTGTAGGATTGATAATGTTTTGAGCTTGGAAATTTTGTTGGCTGCAGCTTGAAGTGACTCCTTGTTTGCTTGCCCCCACAATTGGATATTCGTCTAATATGGATCTGGATAAGAAGGAAATTGATGCGAGCTCTAAAACAATTTGGTCATTACCGTAAGTGTAGATTTCAAATTCCCATCCATGTATTTTCTGTTTTATATGCATTAGCAGTACTCACGATATTATGCTATTGCCTCAATACTTTCCTATTTTAATACTAGTAGAACAGCATTTTGAGTAGCTTAGGTTAAAAAAAAGAAAAAGAAAAAGAAAAAGAAAAAAGTAGTTTAACATTTCATGTGTAAAATAGGTCAAATAATATGCAAATAGTTTGCTTCCTTATGAACTTGTGATAGCTGCAATTGAAAATGTAGGCCTTGAGATTATCAATAAAGCTAATTTGTAGTAGTGTAGAGGTTCTATTTTATACTTAAGATAGCTTGTGATTGTTGGCTGTTGATGATAACATGGCACATAAGGCGCCATTTAAATGGGATGTTGTGATAATATGATTATAGAAGTGCTATAAACTGTTCTTTTAATATGTGAATATATAGAAATGTTCCAAAAACAGACAAGATGCTGCCGAATTTTTATCTCAAAAAAGAAAATATTTCTTAGTACAAGTTAATTTAATTAAAATTTTATTATTAATAGAAGTGCATGTAGAAACATGTATTGAAGTTTTAATGGACACTTTTAAAGTGTCGCAATTCATCGCCTCAAAGGGGACACTTTTAAAAGTGTTCCAGTTGGGGACATATCAGGGACACTTAAAAAGTGTCCCCTTTGAGGCGGTCACCTTTAATGACATAGCCCCTTGTGACACTTCCCAAAGTGTCGCTAAACACCTATGGGGACACTTTTTAAGTGGTCCCCTTTGATAGTTTTTGTAGTACAGGTTTCCTTATTCCATCTAAGCTATCATTTTCCATTTCTTTGATATTCATTATAATTCTATAATTTTGTGTGATTTATTTATTATTTTCTTTATGTAGGTTTCCAATTAGGTTTGCAACTCAATAAAAAATGGAGGACGGAACCAGCTTGCTTGTTGAGAAGAAGATGCATTCAAAGACTCATTATTAGAATTTAGTTTTGGAATAGAGGATGATTTGAATGTACCCATACAGCAAGTATCTAGGATTCCAACATTAACTGTACCACTTTTAGTTAATTAATTATAAATCAATTAAGTTGAACACTCATTGCATTTGTACGGATATTTTGTATTTTTCTTGGATAATTTTATTAATGATTTTTGCACTTTAATGGGTGGTTTGGAATGTGAGTGGGTGTATATAAAGGTTACAGGTCATATGTATGTAATATTGAAAACAAAATTGCAAATACAGAAAATAATTTATTTTTTTGTGGGTAAATCAAATATGAAGGTTTAAAACCGTAGTCTTTTAGGTTTAAAACCGTAGTCGTTTTATGAAAGACTAGGGTTTGGCACCGTAGTCTTCTTATAAAAGACTAGAGTTTAAAATCGTAGTCTTCTTATAAAAAACTAGGGTTTTAAACCATAGTTGTTTCCTAAAAGATTAGGGTTTATAACCGTAGTCCTTTGTAAGAAAAGACTAGGGTTCAAAAACTGTAGTCGAGAAAAAGACTTCCACCCGCTTGACTACGGTTCCAAAACCCTAGTCTTAACCCAAAGACTAGGGTTTTGCACCTTAGTCGTAGGCGTTTTTTGTAGTATTGCTCATCGAGAAGAAAAACTAAGCAAGCAACAAACTCAACTTCTCTGGCTCCAACCTCTGACCACCAAAAGTATATTCATAAGAATAAAGTATATTCAGTCTGGAACCATGCTGAGGTTATGAAAAACAAATTAGAAGTGAGACAATTATTGCCACCTCTCTATATGAACATGCTTCCAAACAAATCTCTATAACAGATAAATAACTAGACAAAAGTAAAACTACTTTAGCAGCTGGGGGTTATTTAAAACTTAAAAAAAAAAAAAAAAGGTTATGATAGTTATTTGACACTCATTTTCCTATGACTAAAGATTTCTAATCTACAATATAAAAAGTGAAGATAGTTACATAACATCCTTTTGACTAGAGATTTCTACCATAAAAACTAGTCAGCCCAATTTACTTAAAAGCAAAACAATCAATCAGCCTATTTTCCCCTAAAGCAACAGAAAAAAGTGTGTATGTGAACTTGAACAGAGCATCAACGAAAGAAAGAACAAAAACAACAACAAAAAACCTAAATGGGTTTCGGTACCTGGCAAGATAACCTTCCATAAGCGGATTTGACTTCTTTACTAATTGCAGATTTGGGGACTCCAAATTGGAGTAATTGTTTGTGGGCAAAAGCTGAAATCACTGTCCCAAAGCACTTCACAGTGACATTCTTACCCAACTGAGAAGAATTAGAAAAAAGGCATGTGAGACCTTAGTTGGGTCCAAAATCAAACCCTAACACCCACAAAACAAATCAAAACTAGGAAGAAAAAAAAAAGGAAAGAGAAGAGATATACAAGCAGATAGAGTCCATTCACAGAGAACTATTGACGAAAGATAAAAGTAGTGAATGCAGTCACGGCCAGTGGAGGAGATGAGGGAAAGAGAGTGAACCCTGGCCCTTTTATGAGACGAGATGAGGGAGAGAGAGTGAACCCAAGCCATTTACTTTTGGAGACGGGATGCGAGAGAGAGAGATTAGTGAGCAACATACCCTTGCAGGTCGGTGGTATGATTTGCTTGCTAGAAGGAGAAAGATCGCGAAGTCGGATTTCATGGTGAACCTTTGCCGGAACGATAGCGCGAGAAAGAGAAGGGACTGGTTTGGAGGCTGATGGCCGGCTGGAACCCTTGCCGGAACACGAGAGAGAGCGAAGATGGGGATGCAGGGAAGAGGATTTCAATGACGGGGAAGAAATGATGGAAAAGAACCTATTTTGTGAGTGAGAGAGTGGCCACTCAGGGTTTCAACGGTGTAAAAAGGGTTCCATGAGGGATGATCGGAGAGAATGGGTTGAATGAGTTTTCAAAAATTTGTGGGTTTCTCTTTTCATCTTTTCTTTTCATACAGAGAGAGAGAGTTGGCGGGAGATGACCAAGTATATTTTCATTTTTTTTTGGTTTTTCTGAATTCTTAATTAATTATAAAAAAAATTCTTGATTTGACCATTTCAGATTTGTAATGATTTAATAAAATGGTGGGGCTATTTACAGCCCACCTTTTACTAAAGGCAGCCTATTTTCTAAATACAATCCACCCATTTGTATTTTTACTAAAGGCAGCTCAATAAAATTTTAATTAAATATACCCATTTTACCCTTTACTAAATATAACCCATTACATAATAGAAATACTATAAGCAACCCATATTACTCCCAACACCAGATTACTCCAACACCAAAGCTAAAACATATTACCCCCAATACTTTTGTCTTAGGGTTGTTTGTATATTATTGGTAAACATTATATTTGGATTAAACATGCTTCAAAATATGAAAAGTAACACTCTATAATCATTATGGTGTTATGGTGTTACGAAAAAAAACCCATATTTTGATCGAAAAATAGAAAAAAAAAAAAAAAAAAAAAAAACTTTTGTTCGTGTCTGCATTCGGCTTGGTAAGGCCGAATGTGAAGCTTTAGTATTCGGTAGGCCAACACCGAATGTGATGCTTTAGTACTCGGTAAGCCAACATCGAATATGAAGCTTTAATATTCGACAATTACATATTCGGCATTAACTTACCGAATATTAAAGCTTCATATTCGGTGTTGGCTTACCGAATACCAAATCATCACATTCGGTGTTGGCTTACCAAATACTAAAGCTTAATATTCGGCCTTACCAAGCCGAATGCGAACACGAACACAGTTTTTTTTTTCTATTTTCCGATCGAAATATGGGTTTTTTTCGTAACACCATCACACCACAATGGTTACAGAGTGCTACTTTTCATGTTTTAAAGCATGTTTAATCCAAATATAATATTTATCAATAATATACAAAAAAACCTAAAATGAAAGCTTTGGGGTAATATGTTTTAGTTGGGGGTATTGGGAGCTGAGGTTTTTTTTTGCGTTTGTCGCTGTGGTTGTCATAGTCTTTTGTTGTCATGGCTGCGGTGGTAGCGTTTGATGGTGGTGGAAGAAGAAGAAGATGAAGATGAAGAAGAAGATTTTGTTGTTTTGAAGAGCTTGGTGATTAAGAGGATTGAGAGTAATGGGTTGTATTTAGACTTGGGGCATTTATGGTATATTAAAATTTTTGTTTTGTATAGTAATGCGTTGCCTAAAGATTAGTGGGTTGTAGTTAAAAAAGGGTAAAATAGACCCAATAAAAATTTTAAATGGGTTGCCTTTAGTAAAATGGTGGGCTGTAAGTAGCCCCACCCTTAATAAAAATGTCTGATTTGACATACTTTAATGTGTGATAAGTTGGGTTCTTCCTAAAATTGGGTATTCTTAAATAACATGGGTATTTGATCGTTGGAAGGGTATTCTGGTAAAAAAAAAATAGATTTGGCATTTCCGAGTCATAGATGCCATTGTTTGAAAACTTGACTATAATTTTGGAAATTTCCCTTATTTATATAAAAAAAAATTGTTTAGAAATCAATGTCCTTCATATATCTAAAAAAAAAAAGCACATCAGAGGCTTGACGAGGTGCTCAAATCAAACTACAACAACAAATACTTGCGCTACATAAATGAAAATGTGGAGGTGCATGCGTTTCTCAAATTCTCGGGAGAGGAGGTTGTAAACCCGTATGCAAAGTACAAAGTGGAGATGGTAAAGAGTGGGAATGGATTGGTGCACATAAGATGCTGTTACAACAACAAATACTGGGTAAGATGGTCAGAAAACTAGTTGTGGATCGTTGTGGGGGCTAACGAACCAGAGGAAGACAAATCCAAATAGTCATGCACATTGTTCGAGCCCATTTACATAGATTATGGTACAACTACAGTCCAATTTTGCTACGTCCAATGCAACTGCTATGCATGCTTATGGAGGACTGGACCCCACAGAGTCGTGTTTATTAGCCGGATCAGCAACGCCAGACAAAAATCTCTAGGATGTCTACACATTTATTGATTGGGAATCCCTGTTGATATTGCCCAAACACATCGCCTTCAATGGCGATAATGGCCACTACCTTAGTGCTCGTTGGATCGACGGATACCAATATCTACAGTTCACATCCAGTGACATTAGAGACCTAACGGTGGGGAACGAGGTGTTCACCTGTGGCGATGGAAGCATCTACATAAAGTCTGATTACTTTGCCAAATTTTGGAGGCGTAGCAGCCCTAATTGGATTTGGGCTGACTCAAATGACTCCACCAGAAACAACCCTAACACGTTGTTTTGGCCTATCAAAGTTGCCGACAATGTTGTGGCTCTCTGCACCTTGGCATGGAACAACAATTTCTGCAAACGTCTCACTACTGAGGGCAAGACAAACTGTCTCAATGCTACTGTCTCCACCATTTCCAGAGAAGCATTCCTGGAGGTGGAAAAGCTTATTATTTCAAGGAATATCTATAATTAATGTGAAATTTCGCCTCTTGAACGCCTGGATATACGGCCAGAACGTCCTCACGGTAGCCTTCCAAGATGTCATTAACCGGACCAAAGATAATTGTGGGATGTATATATATGGACAATTTCCATGAATAATCTTAAGTTTCAAAAATATTACACCTACTATCCCAATCCAAAACATATTACGGATATACACCTATTACTGTTTTTTTGGACGAAATTACCCTTAAAATTGAAGTTTGACCAATTTGTACAAAATCACCAATTTTATGTATAATCCAAAAAAAATATACTGAATCCCCAAACCCCAATTTATCTAATAATCACCAATATTATTAAGAATCCCCAATCCACTTTATGTCACGTCAACATTTAATGCTAGTCATTCAATGTCCCCCAAATTTTTTGTACAAGATCTCCAATTTTATGGATAATCCCCAAAAATAAACAGAATCTCCAATCCCCAATTTATCTAGTAATCACCAATATTGTTAAGAACCTCCAATCCACTTTATGTCACATCAGCATTTAATGCGGGTCATTCAATGTCATCCCGAATTTTTTATACATAATCTCCAATTTTATGTATAAGTCCAAAAAATAAACAGAATCCTCAATCCCCAATTTATCTAATAATCATCAATATTTTTAAGAATCCCCAATCCACTTTATGTCACGTCAACATCATGCGCTTTCCAAGAACATCAAATCAATCAAATCTTGCCAGTACTATTGGGTATTCTTAGTAATATTGGGGATTGGTGCTTATTTGCAATTCTGGTGATCCGTTGTAATATTAGGGATTGGGGATTATACACAAAATTGGGGATTGTGTTGATTATTGGTGATTCTTCAATTTTTTTTAATTCATCCGTACAAAAATTTTGACCGTTTCAATGGTCAAATTGTAAATACCCATATGAGTGGAGGGTATTTATGTCCTAAAAAAATATTTGCATAATTACTGTCCGGGCCAATAATTCGTAAATAAATATATATCTAAAATCCTTTCCCGACCCACCATCTCTTATCCATCTTCTTAACGATTACAAAAACCCTATTCTTGCAAACCCTTACACTATTAGACCATAAACAATCAAGTGGTCATGTGAGAGTATATTACCAACAAAAAATGTTTATAATTTAAGTTGTTGATTAGTTTACCTTCTTTCCTTCAAACATGTGTTTATAATTTATAATTTTTTAGGTTTATCATCATTTTCATATTTTAATATTCTTTTTGGGATGATGGAGTAAACTGAATTCATTAAGAGAAAATAAAAAAGTAAGAAAGATGCACAAAGAACATGTATAAATATCGAACCCCCTAGTTTTTATACGTTTTAGCTTTACAATTTTTTTTGGTCTTTCTAGACACTTTAGTTATTTATTCTATAATTAATAGCCAAATGTCATGTGCTAGAATCCATAGTTTGTATGCCTTTTAACTTTATATATATATATATATATATATATATATATATATATATATATATATATATATATATATATATATATATATATATATATATATATATTGGGAATTTCTAGATATTATAGGCTATATTATTCTAGAATTAATGGCCAAATGTCATGTACTAGAAGTTCATATTGGAAGTATTGTGTCTATCGTGTTATTTAACATGCATATCATTACAACTACTAAGTTTTTTATGTATTGATTTGTTTGATCTATGTGATGTTTATAAAATTTTTCTTATTTTCTTTTTAGATTTTTTTATGCATTATTATCATGTGTCCAATATAAAATCATGCTAAAGTCTATTGGCATGGAGACTGAGATTAATACTTAGAACCATGTAAACTTGTCAAAGAACCAGCTTTAAAAGGAAAAATTAATTCCAAGATGGTTTAATAAAATTCAATGCAATTGTTTTGTTGTAGCTTTCTAAACTAATTGTATTGTTTTGAAATTATAAATCGACTTCAATAAGTCCCACCAACGATTCTAGAAGTTTTAACTATGGTTGCTTCTAAAGACATATAGAATGAAGAAATAGAGCAAAAGAAATAACAAGAGACTGTCAGATTTTTCTAGAACTAGTGAAGCAATGGAGAAAAAAAAAATGAAAAAAAAAATAAGAATGAGAATATGATGGAGGTTTTTACAGAAAGGAGGAAAAGAGGAAGAGATGGTGATCATCTGGTGAGAGAGAAAAGGGAGGTGACTTGAATTTATTAATTACGTTGTATTTGTAGAAGCATGTAATAGAGGATGGGGCGTAATGAGAAAGAATAATTTTAAGATGGGTTGGATTATATTGGGCTTATATTAGGAATTATGGAAGGCACAATGAGGGAAAAATTAAAATTAAAATTTTAATGGTGGGATGTAAAAAGAAAGTGGGCATGGAGAAACGTTTTTTGGGTGCAAATAGAATCACCCTACATAAACAATCAGTTATGAAGAAGAAAATTACACAAATACCCATCATTATCTAAACCAAATAAGGAGCATGCAGTTGCCCTACCCTTCTCCTTATTTTCATATTTAGAGATAGGTTGACTTACCTCATAGGAATAGTAACTAAAATCCACTATTTTATTTATTTATTTATTTATTTTTTAATTCAAATTAGTTGCAAAAAGGTAAGGATGGATTAGGATTAAAAAAAAGTAAAAAACCCAGAGTGAAACCTGTAGGTGGGTTGCCATTGCATGTCTACAGCACTTGGCTCGTGCGCATGCCTACACAATTGAGCATACCTTAATGTGTGTGCTAGCTTCTGGTTGTAGGAGCTCTGTACGACCCTTAAGGCGTACATCTCCCAAGCTCTTTAGTAATATATCTATGTTTATGTTTCTGTCCACCACATATGTCAAATAAAGTGCTAGTATACTTCCGCTGTGCAATCCCCAACAGGTTGTATCACACCAAGCCACCAAAAACCCCAACAAATTGGTATCAGAGCTCAGGTCCAGAAATCCTTAGAGCCAGGTTAAAAGACCCCTATCAAAGCTATAGCAAAAGATCCCCATTAGAGCAAGGTTTAGAAATCCTAGGAGCTAAAATTGTCAAAGCTGAGTCCATTGATTGTGAAGAGACTTGTGTACTTGTGGTTGTGAAGGGGTTACACACACACCCTAAGTTGAACCGGGTCACACACACCCGATGTTGATGTTGATGTTGCTTAGATGGGTTACACACATACCCTTGTGTTGATGAGTAGGGTAACACATTCCCTATTGTGATGAGATGGGTTACACGTACCCGAATTAAGTTGATTGATATTTGTATTGCAGGTACACATGGAAGACAACAAAATTCAAGTCTCAATTTCATTCACAGCTATTTTGGAAAATATTTTTGAGAAGCTAGATTTGCCACCAGCAATTTTCATTTGTGAGAAGCAAGGATCGGATCATGCTCCTATTTTTCAAGCACATGTTGGAATTATACATAAAGAACGCTTGCACAGAATTTATGGGAAGAGTGCCAACAAAAAGAAAGAAGCTGAACAGGAAGCTGCTCTTGAAGTAATTAAATTTCTGAAGAATGCTTATAATGTAAAGGTTCGTGATGTAAACTATGGTGAACTTGAATACTTGAAGTATAAGTATGAATATCTGAATCAACTCTATGAGGAGGCACTTGAAGACATTAATGGATTGAAGATAAAGTTTGTTCAGCTTGGGGAAAATAACATGTGAGGTTGAAATTTACAAATTATGAATTTGTTGGGGTTTTTGGTGGCTTGGTGTGATACAACCTGTTGGGGATTGCACAGCGGAAGTATACTAGCACTTTATTTGACATATGTGGTGGACAGAAACATAAACATAGATATATTACTAAAGAGCTTGGGAGATGTACGCCTTAAGGGTCGTACAGAGCTCCTACACAAACACACAAGACTCTCAAACTTACTCGTATATTTCTTCACTTGGTTTACTTCAAATGTTCTGTTGTTCTTTTTATCATATGTGTTTGGGGTTGTCCCTTTATATAGATTCTTACATACATGCATCATCAATCTCCTAGGTGACTCTTCTTATTTCTAGATGACTCTTCATACATTAGCTTAAATACATTAACCACATTAAGTTCTAATACATGAACCAACATAAAATACTTTGTATCTAATAATTATAAATTACAATCTCCAACATCCCCCCTTAATTCATAATTTGTAAATTTCAACCTTACATGTTATTTTCCCCAAGCTGAACAAACTTTACCTTCAATTCATTAATGTCTTCAAGTGCCTCCTCATAGAGTTGATTCAGATATTCATACTTATACTTCAAGTATTCAAGTTCACCATAGTTTACATCACGAACCTTTACATTATAAGCATTCTTCATAAATTTAATTACTTCAAGAGCAGCTTCCTGTTCAGCTTCTTTCTTTTTGTTGGCATATATTACTAAAGAGCTTGGGAGATGTACGCCTTAAGGGTCGTACAGAGCTCCTACACAAACACACAAGACTCTCAAACTTACTTGTATATTTCTTCACTTGGTTTACTTCAAATGTTCTGTTGTTCTTTTTATCATATGTGTTTGGGGTTGTCCCTTTATATAGATTCTTACATACATGCATCATCAATCTCCTAGGTGACTCTTCTTATTTCTAGATGACTCTTCATACATTAGCCTAAATACATTAACCACATTAAGTTCTAATACATGAACCAACATAAAATACTTTGTATCTAATAATTATGAATTACAATCTCCAACACTGGTGAGGATAAATAATGTAACAAAGAATTGGTAGCTGCTCCCCCGGTGAATTTCTACTAGAATAGCACTCATGTTCTCATGGATGAGATTCCATTTGAATATGGTGTTTGTGCCGTTGGAGCTTGATGTAAATGGGTCAATGCATATCCTAAAGAGAGGACAGAAAAGGATCGAACCATTCTTGTGCAGAAGCATTATAGAGGCATGGGTACGGTGTTTGGCATTGGCAAATGAGCAACAAACTAGGTTTTATTATTGCTAGGAGATGTGAGGTAATTACTCATATATGTGTGTGTGTCAATGTTTTTTTATATTGCGAGCACAATTCAAATTACCAGAGGTACATGTATCTCTGTGCTTTTTTTTTTCAAAGTTGTTCAATGCAAAATGTAGAACGCTTTTTCAAAGATATATGTATTTCTATATTTTTAAAAATCTTTTTCAGAGATACATGTATTTGTGTATTTATTCATGGATTTGAAGGATCGATTTGAGTTTTTGATTGTATGAATTATATTTCTCTGTTTGAATTGTTGGTTTGATTTTTTTAATGAGTCATGTCTACATATTATTTATATGGTTTGTATATGTATAAAT
>JAESVK010068393.1:0-13683 GCA_017140935.1 Hamamelis virginiana
CACCCACTTGATATATATATATATATATATATATATATATATATATATATATATATATATATATATATAAACACACACAAAGGTGCTATGGTCAGGTGCACCTCTGATGCTTTTTTGTAGAGCCACTTGTGATGAAAATTTTGAAAAATTAACTGTTGAATTAGATATTTCTATCATGTATGTCGTGCTTGCCTAAAGTCACAGTGATCCAACAGTTAGTTGGTTTCTGAGAACTCTGACTGTGAAAAAATGATAATATTTTTAAGAAAAAAAATGTAGCAGTTTTCCAAAAACTAATTGCTGGATCACTGTTATTTTTGGCAGACATGACATACATGATATAAATATCCAATCCAACGGCCAGTTTCCAAAATTTTCACCGTAAGTGGCTATAAAAGAGGGCACCTAATATAAGATGCATAATGTGCATATGATATTATAAGCTATGTATATACAGAGATGCTAATATAAAGTGCTTCTTATGCAAAGTTGTATAAGGTGATCTTTATTGGGGCAACTGCAGATTATATTTTGAAAAATCAACCGTTAGATTGGATTCCTCTCTAATGAATGTCATGTCCACAAAAAATCAAAATGATTCAACAGTTGGTTTTTGAAAAATGTCAGAATGAGAAACTGTGAATTTTTCAAAAACCGATCGTTAGATTACTGTAATTTTTTTACAGACATGGGTGGCATTCATACGAGGCGAATCTAATCCAACGATCGGTTTTTCAAAATATGTTCTACAGTTGTCTCGACGGAAGTCATCTAATGCAACTTTACATTAGATGCACCTTATATATATTAGCATCTCGATCCGTGTATGTATATAATTTAAAATTTACAATTTATTCAAAAAAGAAAGAAGAAAAGAACCACCTGATCGAGGATATAAGAAGATTTTGAATTTTTGAGACAGCAAGTGATGCTTATAGCTAGTGGTGCAAGCTAGGTGGGGAAACAATTTTGAATAGTTAATTATGAATGGCATCATCTGGGCATACCAAAGTAAAAAAGAGCCCTAGCTTCATTATTCAAATTTCAAAACGGCACGGTTCACAACAAGAGCTGAGGTAGGAGCCAAACCAGAGATCACCTCTAAAAGAAATGTTCATGGTGAAGATACTGTCCCCTCAATTATTCATTCATAATTTCACATTACACGAAGTTAACCATAGTCTTTCTCGTATTTGTATTTGTATTTATTTTTCGATACGAATGTGCAACTCTGCAAATTGATCTCAGAATGAAGGACTTTTTTCATTGTATTATTATGGTATCCTATCATATCTGGTATTCCCTATAGAAGACAAACATGCCATTCAATATTCCATTAGAAGGATAATTGGAGGTACAGTTTCTAGTGTGATTTTGTTGTTTTTAATATATTTTATTATAATAATTTTAAAAGGAAATAAACTAAAAGAGGCAGCATGGCCATTCACATCTGTGCCATACTTGAAAAATGTGTATGTGTGTCGATCTGGGTTGGGATCATCTGATTGCTTTGATGGGTGCTAGCATCCATTAGCCTTTTAAAGGGAGGGAGACACGTTAAATTTAAAACAATCTAGCGGCTGAAATTCAATATAACATCAAAACGACCCTCAAAGCCGCATTTCAAGAGACGGAGGATGCCCGACTCTGTTATTTTTTCTTAACCTCACACATCAAAAGGCTCTAATGGCTGATTCCCCTCTCTCTCTCTCTCTATATATATATATATATACACACACAAACATGAAAGCACATTTCGTTAGTATTTTAACAGTTAAAAGTATCAAATTAAAGAAAAAAAAATTCATAATAACCTAAAAGAAGTTTTGGGCATTCAACTCATATACTAAGGGAGTTGTAGTAAAATATCCCATACCTTATCGGTTAATAATTAATAGCATAGCGAAAAAGAGGTGAGGTTTTATAATTCAAATTTCAAAACAACACGAGTCCCAACAAGGGGTAGGAGCCAAACCAGAGATCTCTTAATCTTAATAAAAAAGTGTTCATGGAAAAGATATTGTCTCCTCAATCATACAACGATCCCTCTAATGTATTCATTTGATAATTTGATCAATATGATAAATTTAAAGTTTCATAGGTTATTTGAAAAATATTAAAATTGAATCGGTGAGAGAAAATTTTGATCAATTTTTAATTTTTATTCTATTATTATTTAAAAAAATAATAATTTTTTTAAAAAAATTCTTTTAATCTTTTACAGAAAAAAAAGTTTAATAATATTTTTTTAAAAAAAGATTGAGAAATAATTTATTTAGAAATTTAATAATAGTAAGAGAGTGGATCTAATTTGATTCAGTTTTTCATATCTTCAAATAGATTAAAGTTGTTAAATTTGATTATGGACAAATTAATTGTTCGATTTACAAATCACAAATGGGTGCCACGACATGTGTTTATATAGACTTATCTAGATTTAAATGCCTTAAATTCCTTTAAAAAAATGCCTTAAAAGCCATAGTTGATATCAATATTTCAAAGGATTTTCGTCATGAATGGATACATTAATAATTTTGTCTTAGCAATAGCCAACATTTAGACAAGGTCACCTCACCTCTTATCCAAAAGAAGAGGATGTCTAAATTAGTGACCTTTTCAAAATCTAGATTTCTGTTTGGAAATGATCTTTCTATCCGGGTTTCCAAACAGAAATCTTCGTGTTCAAAGAGTCTTTTAATTGCCAGTGAACCACACCCATCATGAAGATGCATGGAGAAAACCAAACAAGAAATGTAAGCCTTCTCTTTTGACCACCTCAGCCATCAGCCCATTTCCTATGATACACGAACTCTTCACTTTACCTCGAAGTACTTGCACTCGATCCTTGGACAAGATTGAGGGTAATCTTGCTGGATACTTTAAAATAGTGAAAAATCTTCAGAAAGTAAACGAATCCGACACTTGAAAATGTACCCGCACCTGACACTAGTACAGTTGTACCCGAGTCTGTGTAACATAGCCCATTATATATTAAATGCATGGGTGTTAAAAGATGTGTTTATATAGCCTTAGAGGCATTAATTTAAATGCCATAGAAGCCATAATAAATATCAATATCACAAAGGATTTGTGATAATTAAATGAATGCATTGTTTTGTATTATCACTATTATTAGACAAGGCCACCTCACCTCTTAATTTATAAGAAGGTTACATAGGATTTTCAAATGAGTGACCTTTCCAAAATGTCCAACAAATCTTTTATTTTCAGCAATATTTTGATTTAAGCAAATCCAAGTAATAGAGATTTGGAATTTGCATTAACTTCTCATGGTGAAGAATACGTAAAATGAGCAAGGTGGCATGAGCTTGTAATTTTTGTTTTTCTATTATAATCAAACTTAATACTCAAGTATGCGTGATGGGTGTTTAATTTTGATATCATTATGAAATCCTGTACATTTCATTGTGATACGGAACCTTAATCCTCTACTTGCACGACATTGATCGCTTCTCTACCAAGAGAGAGGAGTGGCTCTCAGAAGTAGATCTAGGGTGAATGTATTTGAAGCGTTCTTTCTTGTGCTGACAGTAGATCTTCATGCAATATGCCAAGAGCAGCGATCTTCGATCTTCTTGGCCTTCCAAGCAGAAATCTCATTAGCTGTGACCCAACCATCAAAAAGAAGGAAAATTTTAGAGCTGCAGAAGAAATTTGAGCCATCTTTTTTCACCACTCTTCAATTTATCACAAACATGAGTTTATATAGATTTATTGTAGGAATTAATTGAAGGCAGTAGAAAACAAGTAATAATGTTGTCTCATTATATATATATATATATATATATATATATATATATATATATATATATATATATATATATATGCTCACATGTATTGTGATAATTTGTACATATCATTTATGTGATTTTATTTCTTGATGCCACTGTGAAATTCATAAAAAGTGTATCTAATGTAAGTGTAGATTTTTCAAAATTTGTTATGGAATTTACCCAACACATGTCACCTTATGCAATGCAACTTACAAGTCACAATAGACTCCCTAATTATCTAGTGGGTCCAATTTGGTAAATCAAAGGGGAAAACAATTTAGCAAAATCATACATGTTTAACACTAAAATAACTAGAACGGACCTAGTTGACCTAAGCCCTGACTCGAGCAAAAACCAAATTCAACCGAGCTGAGGTTAAGCAGTCCACTCTTCGGTCTGCCTCAACTTGCCATGTTTATACCAAATCGAGAGCAAAGCTGGATTTCCGGACCTTTGTGGATTACGTTTCGACCAATCCACAGGGCACGAGGCAGCCCAGCCCGATCAGGACACTTTTGATGGAATAACATAGTGTATGACTACTGCTTAAACACATTACCCTATTCATTGAGTTTTCATTAGAAACAAAATGGTCAGTCCAGGAAATGCAAAATTATTAATTACTCCGTATATTTTATTTCTGTACCCTAAGTCGATGTCATTCGGATTTGCTGATGAGCATGCCTTTGCTCACTAGGTGGTGAGTAGCCATGTGATGGGCGACACAGAAGCAAAAATAGAGATCTAATGGCCGGGCTACAAAACTGACAATTGGGCTGCCGTTTTGGGTACAAAACCAACCCTTAACATTGTTAAATGCAGATTTCTCAAAATCTCCTTTCCATCCAAAGAAGCTAAAACCCTTTCTCTTCTTCTTCAACCAACCCAAACCCCTTATGGAGAAGATGGAGAATATGGTGTAGTAACCCACTCAGTCACGAGGAGAAAAATCAGATTCAAGCCTCATACAACCCTTTCTCTTCTTCTTCAACCAACCCAAGTCCTTGTTTACTGCACTGCTGGGATTTTAGGTGGGTTTCTCATTTACCCTTCTGTTTGTTTTCCGGGAAAAGTGAAAAAAGAAATCTAAAGTTTGAATCTTTCGTTCATTGTTGTTTTGGTAGTTGAGATTTTTTTTTTTCTTGTTATTTTTCGACAACCAAACGACTTATAAAAGAAAATAACGGGTTATGAATCTTTTATAACCTGTTTGGTTGCTGGGAAAACATAAAAGAAAATAAAAGTAAATGGAAAAAAATTCTGAATACCCAAACCCCTGGTGGATTTTTCTTTATTGGGAATGTGGATTTAGGGTTAACGGGTTATGGTTAATAAGGAGATCAAGGGAAATCAAGGGTTAGGGATGCTTGAAATTATTATGGGTTTAAACTCAGATTGAAAACGGAAGATGAAAAAGATGGAGAGATAGTAGACTAACGTGAAAGTTGTGAAGACGGAAGATGGAGAGATAGTAGACAAATGTGAGGGATAGTAGACTAATTTGATGTTGCAGTGTTTGCAACGTTAACAGAGTTAAGTCCCAAAATGACATTCCCATTTGCGTTTTCTACCTAAGCCATTGGATCGGCCATCCAGCTTCTGTTTCGCTCATCCAAGAGCTGCTCACCACCTAGTGAGCAAAGGTCTGCTCACCAGCAAATCCAGACGCAAGTCGATGGGCCTAGGTGATCTCCTTTTCTTCTATATAAGCGAGAGATCAAAAATCCAAACTCCATAAAATAATACAATTGTATAATGTTCTTGCCCGGTGCCATATTTAACATATATAAATATTCAGTTTGCATATCTTATCGTTAGCCTACTTTATTTGAATTGTTGGATTACAAAATCTTCTTATGCATGTCTGTCTACCAAAAATCACAGGAATCCAAAGGTTCATTTTCAAAATACAAACTATTAAACAACAGTGACAACATCCAACAGAAGATACTATTAGGGTGTTTCACAGACTGTATTTTGAATACCTATTGTTGGATTAAAAATTGTCTGATCCAGTGATCAATTTTTCAAAATACCTATCGTACCTGATCATAATTCTATAAATAATAATGTTTGGATGAACCAGAAACCAAACACCGCTAGGAACCCTCCCCCCTTTATTAGACATGATCAGGGATTCTTCTTCAAAAATCAAAATGTAGGTTTGTTTTTCAGAGAAACTTTATGTAGCAACTGAGTCAAATTATCGGTAGAAATTAACACATCCGATAGTAAAACACCGATTGGCATTGGGAAATTCAAGATCCCAATCTGATGGAAAACATAAATTGGTCATAAAAAATAACTAACTAAAGCAAATAAAAATGGCAAAAAGTCTCTTCTAGCCGAAGTATCTCAATCTGGCATCTCTGAAATATAATACTTACTGGAAAAACTAAAACACTCAACTCGATCACATTGCCGTAAATGCCTTCTTGCTGCCACCTCCGCAGGAAGACCCAGCTAAAGGTGCAGAACCAGGATTTTTTCTCAAGAGGGCCAAAATTATAATGTAAGAGTATTATTTTTTAATATAATATTGACGTAAAATATTCATTTTTATAATATACATATTGTAAGTTTACAAAATATTAGTGCCAAAATCTCAATACCATAAAAATTCATACAAATTTATTTGGTGATAACACTATTCAACCCATGGATTTGGAAGGTTAAATAGATTTTCTATCCAAATTCAGTATAATCCATAAAAGTTTGTTAAAGTTTGTGGATCATAGTTTAAAATAAATTATTTTAAGATCATATATTTTTTCTGAAAATTCAATTGAGTATAGCTCTCTCAATTTAAACACTTTTTGGGTTATTATATGTGTGCTATATATGTGTGTGTGTGTGATCCAAGTCTACTCAAAACAATTTTGTGAAAATTGAATTGTTCTCACCTTTAATTGAAGAAGATAAAAATATAAATGCATGATGTTTATGCGAGCCTCTAGCCAAATTCCCTCTCTTTCCTTCACATTCCCTCTAATGTACTCTCTCTTTTTCTTCTCTTTCTCTTTTCTCTTTTCGACAGCTACCTCAATCTCTTTCCAAAATTTTAATGCTAATTTGTTCCTTCAATTTTATTGTTTATTTAGGAATGCCGGTCTTTAGAGTAGTTGTGTAAGATATACAATGTATAAAATAACAATAATGATATTATAAGGTGTACATTACACAAAGTGGTGACCTCAATAGGACAAAATGCAGTGCATATTTTGAAAAACTGGCTGTTAGGTTAGATGGTATGCTTATTAATTTCATGTTCACAAAAAATCATAGTGATCCAACGGTTGATTTATGAAAACCTAACTAAGGAAAATTGGCGATATTTTGAAGAACAAATTAAATGTAATTATTTTTCACGGTGACATTTGTCAGAAATCAACTGTTGGATCATTCTGATTTTTGGCAAACACGAAATTGACAAGCAGTTCATCTAATCTAACGGTAAGTTTTACAAAATATGCGATACATTTAGCCCTATTAAAAACACCTTATGCAGCTTTATGTAAGCTATAACTTCTTATGTATAGGAAATTTTCAAAAAGTCAGAGCCCCTCCCCCTTACCTTTGGTTCCGCCACTGCCCAGCTGGAATCACTTTCAAAACATTAAACCTCACTGTCTTTGACAATGGCTTGTAAAAATGGACCACATATGAATGCAGTTAGAACCCAAAAAATATAATCTTGTATTTTCCATATAAATTGTAATATGATATTTAAATTCAGGACCTAACCTGCACTGGCCAATAATAATATGCATGGTCTCCCTCTTTCAAACGGAAGCAAGGAGAAACGTGTGCTGGAATGTTTGAATGCCTCTTCTCAAATCTAATAGCATCCACAGAAGTTGGCAATCGCACGGATAAACCTTGAGACGACATATATAAACATTAATTAGTGAGAGCGAACGGCACTTACCTTTGGTATTTCTTTACAAAATGAAGGCAATTGCGTCGAACAATCAGGGCCGGCCCTGGGGTTTGGGTGGCCCTAAGTGAGTTCCCAGAATGAGGCCCTTCTATATTTTGACATATAAAAAAAAAAAATTGCATATCTTAGTTTCTCTTAGGCTAAAACCTACAACCATACTACAACAAGCAATTCATAAAAGGGTTTTCATTTGGCTCACCCAGAACCTCCTATCACCATTCACTAATACACATATATCAAATAATTCATAAAACGTTAAGGATTTTTGGTAAAATACATTAGAAGGATAGTTTTTTTAGCTGTTTTTTTGGCACTCCGTACTCGTTATTTCAAAATTTTGTTAACACTCCACCACTCACCTATGGAGCTACCCCAACTTGTTACGGATGATGCTAACTAGTAACTAGGGATAAATATACAAATATGCAACATTAAAAAAAAAAAAAAACAAAGAAGAAAGATGAAAGTTTAAAGCTATAAATAAAATATGCTCCAACTTTATAACACAGAGGAATCAAAGTCTGAAGAAACTAGATTACAACAACAACTAAAGAAGCAAGAGCTTTAGGGAAATGAAAAAAGGATTGAGATTATAAATATAAAAAGTGTACCTTTGAGAGATTTAGGGATTAAAGAAGAGAACGAATTGGCAATCGCAGAGTCGGCACAGAGAGAGAGAAGCGAAGGGTCTCGACGTCTCGTTAGGGCTTGCTGGCCCACTGCTGCTTCCAGAGTTTTAGGGTTTAGAAATTAGAACGAATTGCAAAGAAGAGAGAAGCGAAGGGTGAAGGACTGAAGGGTATCGACATCAATAAGGAGCTTAGGGCCTTAGGGGAGGCTTTGAGGGGCTTTGCTCAGTTGCTGCTGCAGCTTCCTGTGCGGTTGGGCCCCTTTAGATAATTAGATTGGAGAACTATGGATGACAGCCCGTGTCAATGGACTGTGGGAGTATAGGGCTTAAAAAAAAAATTGGGCCCCTTAAATTGGGGGCCTCAAGCAAATGTTTTAGGTGGCAAAAACCAAGGGCCGGCCCTGAACAATGATAGTCCTCATCATCTTAGCACTGTGGCAGGTACCGGCAAGAATACGTCCCCTGCTTGAAACATTTCCGGTGAACGGGCATTTCTTATCGATATATGTCCTTTTTTTTTTGGGGGTAAGTATCCATATATGTCCCTGCCAACATGGTTTATAAAAAAATTGTTAATTAATGTCTCTTGGTAGTACACCCACATTTTATAGACCAAGTAACTTATCTATAATGCTTAAATTCACTTAAGACGGATTAGAAATAGGTAATGCCATATGTTAAGTAACAAGAAATATACAGTGAATACCACCCAATAAAAGATCCCAACTAACTATAGCAAATGGATAACAAGTTAATATATATATATATATATATATAAAATAAAATAAACCTTCGATTGCATCCCTGGGAGTTTAGAACCCCAATCCAATGCTCTTCCAGAACCGATTCCCTCCCTTTGGCCTCTTCCCTTTGCCAGTTTTCTTTGAGCTGCAATGTTTATCAGCAGATTCACACACAACACATCACCAACTTACACACACACACACAAACACTAAAACCCCACTGAGGTGAAAAAACAGAAGAAATCTATGAGAAAATAAGATCTTAAATCTTATATTTTCTATTATTTTGGTGGTGCAACATGTAAAAAAAAATGTAAGATTCTGAAATTTTATTTTTCTGTTCTTTTCCGACATTTTGTCAACTACCAAACGGAGCACAAATCTATCTACACTCGAAATGAACTGTATTTATCTTACCAAAAAAAACTTGGGCTGCTTCAAGAAAGCCTTCTCAGTCTGCAACACAACCAAAACGCTAAGAAAAATGAACAGATAACCTCTAAAATGACAGATCAAACAACAAAGGCATCTATACATACACGGAGAGAGAGATTATAATCACATACATATACAAACAAGCATATGTGTTATGTGGGTGTCTTGAATTAAAACCTGTTTGCGACCCGACGACCCGATTAATGGGCTAATGGTGAGGTTTTGTATTCACTTGAGCCGCACAGCTCTTCTTCACATAGTGAAATTCTCTCGTCGTCGTTACCCCGTGGATGTAGGCTATTTGCCGAACCACGTAAATCTTGTGTGCATTGTGTGATTGATTGATCTCTTCTCGTTTTCTTATTTTGTTTGATTATTTCGTTGTGGTCATAAATCTCGAATCGTTTGTCTATTTCATATCAAACTGGTATCAAAGCTTAGGTTTTGCGATTGAGATTTTTTGTTCTAATGGCTGCGAAGTATGAAGTAGAGAAGTTCGATGGGCAGATCAGTTTCAGTCTATGGCGCGTGAAGATGCGTGCTCTGTTGGTTCAACAGGGTTTGTACAAAGCCCTGGAAGGGAAGGAGAAGCTTCCCGCGGCGATGTCAGAGGACGATAAGGTAGAGCTTGACATCAAAGCACTTAGTTCGATTCAGTTGTGCTTAGCGGATGAGGTTTTGCGGGAGGTTGCAGATGTGACTACCGCTGCTGGTTTGTGGCTCAAGTTGGAGAGTATTTATATGACTAAATCTCTCACGAACAGGTTGTACTTGAAACAATGCCTTTACACTCTTCGGATGAAAGAAGGTACATCTATTAAAGAACATCTTAACGAATTCAATAAAATTGTTATGGATTTAAAAAATATTGATGTTAATATTGATGATGAGGATCAAGCACTGATTGTACTGTGTTCTTTACCCTTTTCTTATGAGCACTTCGTTACAACTATGCTCCATGGGAACGATACCATATCTATGGAGGATGTTAAGGCGTCCTTACACTCTCAGGAGTTGAGGAAAAAGGTGTCTACTAATGGGAGCGAGGATCAAGCAGATGGTCTGTTTGTTAGAGGGAGAACGAAGGAAAAAGACTCTTCGAATTCTAAAGGCAGAGGCCGTTCTAGGTCGAAGTCTAAAGGAAAAAAGGGCAAGTGCAATTATTGTCGTCAACCGGGTCACTTTGTACGAGACTGTCCAAAACTCAAAGAGAAGGAGAAAAGAGAAGGTAATAAAGATGTTGCTGGGGTTGCTGAAGATCATTCAGATGGATCAGAATATGTTCTCTCAGTTGCTGTTTGTGCTGCACACTCACAAGATGAGTGGATACTTGACTCGGGTTGCTCCTACCACATGTGTCCTAATCGGGATTATTTTGCGACATATCAGTCGGTGAATGGTGGTACAGTTTTGATGGGGAACGACATGCCCTATAAAACTGTTGGAATTGGAACGGTTCAAATCAAGATGCATGACGGTATAGTGAGGACTTTGTCAGACGTTCGGCATGTACCAGATTTGAAGAAAAACCTTATTTCTTTGGGTTCTCTTGATTCACTTGGTTGCAGGTATACTGCTGAAGGTGGAGTTATTAAGGTCTGCAAAGGTGTTTTGGTTGTGATGAAAGGGAAAAAGGTTGGTACCCTTTATGTGCTTCAAGGCAGTACAATTATAGGTGCTGCAGCAGTTTCCTCATCTGCAGATTCAGATTCAGACACTACTCGACTGTGGCATATGCGCTTAGGGCATATGAGTGAGAGGGGTATGACAGTTTTGAGTAAACAGGGTCTGCTTGGTGGTCAGAAAACAGGAAATTTAGACTTCTGTGAACATTGTGTTTTCGGTAAACAGAAGCGGCTTAAATTCAGTACGGCAATCCACAGAACCAAGGGTACAGTGGACTATATTCATTCTGACTTATGGGGTCCCTCTCGTGTTCCTTCAAAGGGTGGTGCTCGGTACTTTATGAGCTTAATTGATGACTACTCAAGAAAAGTTTGGGTTTATTTGTTAAAGACCAAGGATGAAGCTTTTCTTACCTTTAAGCAGTTTAAAGTCATGATTGAGAATCAGACTGGGAAGAAGATCAAGCGGCTGAGAACTGATAATGGTTTGGAGTTCTGTTTAGGGGAGTTTAATGAGTTCTGCAAGAATGTGGGGATTGCTAGGCATCGCACAGTTAGAAAAACTCCTCAGCAAAATGGTGTAGCAGAACGCATGATGTGAGACCCCAAAATTTTGAATAGTAAATTTTCTAATAGTAAATTTTCAATAGTAAATTTTCTTAATTATTATTATTTTATTTTATTTATTGCACACTTGGCATTTTGCCATTGGGCAATGAAATGTGCCATGTGGTCATCAATTAAGAAGGGTGCATGAGAATTTATGTACACCCTTGGGTGACATCTAAAATGTGAATGGTGGGTAAATATGAATGGTGGATAAATGTGAATGGTGGGTATATATGAATGGTAAATATGAAAGAATGGTGGATGAATCTAAGAGTGGTAGTTAAATTTGAGAGTGGTAGATAAATTTGAGAATGGAAGATGAGAATGGTGGATTATCACCATAGTAAATTTTATGATTTGAAAATAATATATATATATATATATATATATATATGTATATAATGGAGAGAGTGGGTTAGGATATATATATATATATGTATAATGGGGGAAGTGGGTTAGGAGGGGAGATAGAATAAGAAGAGTGGGTTAGGAGGGGAGATAGAATAAGAGATAGTGGGTTAGGAGGGATTAGATAGGAATAATAAAAATAAAAAATAATAATAATAATAATAATGATAAAAATAAAATAAGGGAGAAAGAGAGAGAGATAAGAAGATGGGAAGGGGGAGTCTTCGGATGGGAAGGAAAGGGAGAGAAGAAAGAGAGAAAGAAAGGGGAGAGAAGAGAGAAAGAAAAGGAAAGAAAGAAAGAGAGAAGGAAAGAAGAGAAAAAGAAAAGAGAAAAGAAAATAAGAGAAAGTTTGGGAATTTGGGAAATTCTACTCCAAATCTTCTTCAAATTCGAAAATAGGTGAGGTTCCTACTCTTTCCTATCTTGATTTTAGCTTAATTGATGAGCTTATATCATGATTTGGTGAAATTGGGAGGTGTTTGTTTGCCTAGAAAATTCTAGGAAAATTTAGAACAAATTGAATTTCAAAATAGAGCATACTGTTTGGGTATTTTTGAATTGGTTAGAGGCCGAATTGATCTAAACCTTCTTCATGAAAGTTGTAGGTCTTTCAATTAGCTTTCTAACGAATCCGACCTTGACTTATTTGGAATTTTGTGTGGAGAGTTATGATTTTTTTACTAAAAACTGTTTTTGGATGGGTTTAAATCATGACAATGAAATATGGGGATTTCAAATCTTGGATTTTTATATGAAAATGAAAATCTGAAACTTTGGGACTATTTTTCCCATCAATTATATCAACTCAAGATCATGTGTATCAAATTTGGGAATTTTCCAATGAGTAGATTAATTTCTATAATTTTCTGAAGTTTAGAAATATTGAAACTTTGAAAATTTGTAGTATATTGTGTATATGTCCGAAAATTCTGAAATTTGAGTATATTGTAAAGCTTGAATTTATGGATTTTTAGAGACAAGAATCATGGAAAAATACCTATGGATGAATGGAAATTTCTAGAGAGAGAAAGTTTCCTTGAAGCTTTAATAGTGACACAAAGTGTATTTTCATAGTTTATCGAAAAATTATGATTTTTACATATATGATGTAGATTGATTTTATATGAATTTAGAACTTTGAATCACTTCAATTGGATGTGAATTGTGAGAGAAATTGAGAACCGAAGTTGCCGAAAAATCGGAAATTTTATTAACGAGCCTACTTGGGCATCATTTTTAAATATGTTCGGATGGGAGGTGTTATACACCACCATGATATTTTGAAAGCTTATATCACACAGATTCTATAACATCTTGAATCATCCAAATCGGATGAGTAACGAAGGAGATATAAGTGTGCAAAGTTGGCCAAAAAGAATGGATTATTGTATAGAAAATACATGTGGATAGAAAATTAACTATCTTCCAAATTGTGAGTCTTTGGAAAATAGTTAATTTTCATGAATAATTGATTTTTATAAAATCATGATGATTA
>JAESVK010068393.1:13693-28829 GCA_017140935.1 Hamamelis virginiana
AAAAGGCGGGGACTGGGTGATATACATCCTAAAAAGGCGGGGATGCTGTTGTGGTTAAGATGGTTGAGTACCTTAAAAATGAGGTAGCCATCTGTTATGTGAATGGTTGATGTTTTGCAGGAAAAGCAGGACAGAGAAATGGTTGAGTACCTTAAAAATGAGGTAGCCATCTGTTATGATGAAATGGTGAAATGGGGAATCCTAAAATAAGGTTACCATCAGTGTGAATGGTTGAGGTTTTGCAAGAAAAGCAGAACAGAGAAAATGACAGGTATGATTGCATGAGCATTGCCTCATATATCTGTCATATGCATAAAGCATGCAGGTACAGTAAAATTATTTATTGTGAAAAAGTGATGGATATATTCTGTAATATATATATATGAATTACAGATATGATGATTTATTTATGTGATATTTGGCGTATGATAAAATTTATTGACAGCTATGAGAATACGGAAGGATGTGAATATTTCTGAATGCATTGAGACAAGAAGATATTGTATTCTTGTAATATGAATAACAATAATAAAAATGACTCTCCGTGGACTAGGCAATTTGGCTGAACCACGTAAATCCTGGTGTTTGTTTATTTTTCTGCTATGTGTTTTCTTTAAGAGGATTACACGTTATCAGCATGAGACTCTATCCAACTCAGTAAACTAAATGGATGTTTTTGGAATTTGGGTACATTACGGGACTGTACTCAGGATACAAACTAGTACTCAGCGCTATCTTTAATTGTTGAGATGTTGAAAAAAAAAAATATTTAAAGACTTCCGCACGCGTATTTTGAAAAACTGTGTTAATTTTAAAAAGAAATTACTCAAAAGATAAGCGCTTGGTGTTTTTATGTCACTGTGGCATTTCCGCATAGGGGTAACCCTGTGTGGGGTGTTACACGAGGGTCCTATCACACCGACTACACTTGCTAGGAGTATGGCTGCTAGGCCGAAGAGGCCACGTACTGAGACCGCTGGTCCATCAGAGCCTGCTCCAGATCCAGCTCCTGCTCCAGCTGCTCCTTCTACCACAGATATGCCAGATGCCAGCTCTCAGGGTTGTTTCCCGCAGATCATGGAGAGATTGAGAGCGTTACTGCACATTCAGCAGAGGCAGTCCGCCCAGCTTGCTAGGCAGACAGCTATTATGGAGAGGCAGTCCGCTCAGCTCAGGGTTATGTGGTGTCGTATGGACGGCGAGCCGATGTCTGAGGCCGACCGCGCGCTATTTGATGAGCCACCGCCCGAGCCGAGATTTGACATCCCACCTGGGGATGAGCAGTGATGACGTGATATGATATTCAGTGTTGATCATGGACAGTTGTTTCTTTTTAACTTCTTTTTTTTTTTTTTTTAAAAATATATTTTTTTTTTTTTTTTTTGTTGATGTCAGGGTTAGTTAAGTATAGGGTAAATAGGATGGTTTAGGGTAGTCACCTTGAACATATTACAAACCATCCTATTTTTGCAGTCCAACTTTCTTCTGTTACAACCAAATACTTTACAAGCCAGTTAAAGACCTTTTTGATTTTAAAAATATTATGCATTATTCTCTTATGATTACCTGTTTATTTAAGTTTTATATATATATGAACTGCATCTCTGCATATATAACTGCGTATTTCATCTCTCATTTGTCATTAATTAGAGCTTAATGTATAAGTTTTATACTTGTATATGTCCATTTGGGAACTCTGGGTTACTAACCTTTTCAGAATGAATATCTTTTGCGAGTGACCATCAGCGAGGATTTTGAAGTTGAAACTAGCTATGGGTTAATTCTCATACTCTTATTTACAGTATTTTGATTTTTATCAAGTTCAACCTCACTACACATTGAACACTTGCTAATTTCCTATTAAAGATAGCAATTCTTGTATTATAGATATTCAATTATGAATAATGATATATCTGTAGATAAAACTCTTTCTATGTATATAGTATAGTGTAAATTCAGATTATATTCTTTCATTTATTTATGTTTGTGAGTAACATTTCTGCAAACTCTCACGAGACTTCACTCGTCCACGAAAGGTAACTCAGTGGTTTAAAAGGCTTGTTGCATACGCTAAATGCAATCGCGTTTCCCTGCGAAAGTGGCTTTTTAATTTCTAGATTTAGCTTTTTGCTAAGAGACTAGCAAAACCTAAGTTGGGGAGTGTGATTGTACCCCAATCATACCATTCAACTATGGTATTTCTAGGTTCTCTTATATATATAATTGTTTAATAAATAGTGTTTTATATGTATATCTGTACAATTTGGTTTAAAACTCTGTTTCAAGAAATATGTGCAGATTACATTGAATAAAGTCGTTACCAATGAAGCCCTGAAGAGCATCCCAAATCAAAGGAAGGTCCGATAAAGATCCACAGCAGTCGGGGGAAGTACCAAAAGATCAAACGTGGAAATCGGCAAGAAAGTCAAACTTTTGACTTTGGCTATCGATAGCCAAGGTTCGCTATCGATAGCCAGTGTCGGCTGTTGGCTGCGAGCTTCAAGATATATTTGGATATTTTGGGAGAGTTTGGGATTTTTTGGGATATTTTGCATTTTTAATTATTTTCCTTCTATAAATAGAAGTGTTCTTGTAACTTAAAGATGGTTCATGACTCTTGATATGAATTATAATTTATGAAGTATGCTCTGAATCATAGTTCATGACTCTTGCTATGAATTATAGTTTATGAAGTATGCTCTGAATCATAGTTCATAACTCTTGCTCTGAATCATTTTACTGCTTTATTTTAATTCAAGTACAGTTATTTTCGCCTTTAATTCAGTAATTTCCAATTTCAGCAATTTCCAATTAAGTCTTTAATTTCAGCAATTTCCAATTCTGTTATTTTCCTTTTTATGCATGGCTCAGTTCTCACTTGAGAACTGTTCTATCCGATTAAGTCTTTAAATTCAGTCAATTCCAATTCTGTTATTTTCTTTATTTACTTTAGTCCTTTCTTTTCTTTATTTATTCAGTCATTTAATTACCGCTTTTATTTTATTTTCCATCCCATGACCCCCATTAGCTTGCCTGGATAAAGGATATTATCCTCCAGTGATGTGTAGCTAATACTCCAAGCTTGGGTGAGGATGAAGTTGGATTCATTTTACAATCCTATTTTATAAACATCCCTCTATTTGTATTATGTGATTGCATAGTTGTGAAGGTGTTACCGCACGCTATTGCCAAATATAATATCATATAATTGTACATCTGTGATTGCAATTATATAATTATGCAATGGTTCTTATTGGTATGAATACAAACCAACATGCTTTATTCCTTATTTAAGGTGGATAGTGACATTCCATTCTTTTCTGGAATAAACTTGTCGGTCCTGTATTCATAATCTTTTTGGGACTTCCTTCTTGTAGTTGGAAGAACCACCATACATAATTACTATAGTGCGGATTTTATAAACATAAATTGTTTAATTGATATTCAATGGACTTTCCACCCAAGTTCCGCTCAATCCACCAACTTAATTGCATTTTTTACTAAGCTTTATTTAATTACCGCGTTTTCGCTTCGACCCAATCGGAGCATTTTCCACCAACCATTTTAATTGACAATATTCTTTCCGCTTAAATTAATTCTAAAAAGTCTTTTCAATATAAACCTGTGTTTCCCAGTGGTTCGACACCCGTGCTCACTAGTCACAATCGAATTGAGATTAATTGTCACGCGGTTTTATAAATTATTAATTCTGATCACTGACGGGGAATAATCTCCCTCGTCGTATAAGTGTATCAAATTTTGGCGCCGTTGCCGGGGATTACGGTTTATTTAAAAAGAAATTTGGATTTAATTTAAGTAGTAAATAGTAAATACTGTTAATATTATATATATATTCTTTTATACTGTTAATATTAATATATTATAAGTATTATTTATTTTTCTTCTTTTCTTAATTACAGGTGGCTGAAATCAGGAATTGGGAGCTGCAATCCCGCGCGCTTAAAATAACAAATTAAAAGCTAAAGATTAACTGCTCACAATTTGTTTATTATAATTCCGTGATTTTCTGTGGTGACTTATTTTATGCGGGGTAGAAGGTCGTTGTCATTTAACGTAATCCCTTTAGACTCTGAATTAGAAAGAACTCTGAGAGCTGTTAAAGCATCTCAAAGTCAGTCCAGCGAGTCAGTACCTTTGCATCATTTAAAAATGGCTGAATCATCTGCACACACTTCCATGTTACCAGCAGATAATATTCAACCACCACCAGGTCTTAAAACTTTGAGGGATCACTTCATGCCCAATAGTTTTAATCCACCCTCCTGTATCCAAATTCCACACATAGAGAATCTCATCTATGAGATTAAGCATGCTACCATTCAGATGCTTCCTACTTTCTATGGGTTAGATAGAGAGAACCCATATGACCATTTGCAGGAATTCTTAGGGATTTGTTCTACCATTAGAATTCAGGGTTTCCATCCAGAATCCCTGAAATTGTTCTTATTCCCGTTTTCTTTGAAAGATAAAGCCAAACATTGGCTTTGTACTCTCCAAACCCCTGTCCCTATCACTACTTGGGAACAGCTTCAAAAATTATTCCTGTCTAGATTTTACTCTGTCGGTAAAACACATCAGATGCGACGAGGTATAACCAACTTCGTCCAACATGAACAGGAATCTTTCCATGAAGCCTGGGAAAGAATGAAGGAACTCCTTAGATTATGCCCCCATCATGATGTACCTAAGTGGCAAATCATAGAGTCTTTTGTTAGAGGTTTGACAGAGGGTGACACGCAGTCAGTGAAATCTGCCTGTGGGGGAGCGATTTTAAGTAAAGGTGAGGATGAAATGTGGGCTTTATTTGAAGCATTGAGTGAGGACTCGTTCCATATGGCCTCAATGTCTTTAGGTAACCGTGACGATGCGTTAGCAAAGAAACCGCCTTTCAAAAAGGCCGGTATTTATGATGTGGACACACAAGTTTTGGCAAATAAGCAAGTTGAGGCTCTGACTCAAAAGCTTGACCAGATAATAGCGGCACAAGGGCAATCTTCAAAAGCCCATGTGAAACCTGTCAACTTGGTGTGTAACATTTGCACTGACCCCACTCACGAGACCCCATATTGTCCTATGGCAGGCCAGTACCCTGAGTTTGTCCAAGAGCAGGTTAATGCTACTCAAGGATATGCACCACCTCGGAATGATCCGTATTCCAATACGTACAACCCTGGGTGGAAGACTCACCCCAATTTCCAGTGGTCTAGCCAGCCTAGAGGATCCAATCCTAGTCAGACTGCAAGACCCCCATATGGTAGTAACCCTGCTACCAGTCAACCCTATAGACCACCAGTGATGCAATCCCAGTACCCCAGTTATGGTGCTCCTCAAGCATCTGCACCCCAATATCAGAGTCAAGCTGTGACTCAACCACCACCACAACCTCAGAGAACTCCTGGTTTTGAGGAACAAGTCCTAGCTACCCTGAAAAGTTTAGAAGCTTCAGCACAACTCACTCATTCCCATTCCCAGTCTATTGCGAAGTTAGAAACCCAAATGGGTCAACTAGCAGCTTCATTTAATCGCAGAGAGGAAGGGAAATTTCCGAGTCAGGCTGTTGCCAATCCCAAGGGAGCTTTTGTAGCTGAGAGTTCTAATTCTCAGAACCCACATTGTAATGAGGAAGTTAAGGCTGTTACAGTCTTGCGTAGTGGGAAGGTGGTAGATAATAGAGTGGGAGAGAAAGAGAAAGAGAGAGAGAAAGAGAGAGAGAAAGAGAGAGAGATAGAGAAAGAACCTGCAAAAGAAACGGAGTCTGAAGCTTCGAGGGATAACTTTCCCGTAGCTATAGACAATCCAGTGGCATCGTATGTACCAAAAGCCCCATTTCCATCCGCGCTGATTGCGCCTGAGAGGAGAGCGAAGAAGGGGGCCAGCATGTCAGATATGTTAGAGGTGTTTAAAAGTGTCCATATTAATTTACCTCTGCTAGATGCCATAAAACAGATTCCTTCATATGCCAAATTTTTGAAGGAAATGTGCACACAACAACGCAAGGAGCGAGTGCATTTATCTAAAACCATAGCTCCAGTTGACATTGCTAGTGCTGTGTGTCAATTTCAAGCCCCAATTAAGAGAAAAGATCCAGGAACGCCAACTATACCTTGCTTCTTAGGAAGCCACTTCATTGATAGAGCGTTAGTTGATTTTGGTGCAAGTGTGAATATTCTTCCATATTCAATTTATGCCAAAATGGAGCTTGGAACACTCCAAACCACACCTACTATTCTTCAATTTGCAGATAGGTCCACAAAGGTACCTAGAGGTATACTGCAGGATGTTTTGGTTAAGATAGATTCGTTCGTCTTCCCTGCAGATTTTATCGTCCTAGATATGGAGCCTGTTGATGTAACTAGGCCCCAAATCCCTGTTATAATAGGACGACCTCTTCTGGCAACTGCTAATGCAGTCCTTCATTGTAGGACTGGCATTATGAAGGTGTCTTTTGGTAACATGAAAACCAGGCTGCAGGTTTACAGTGCAGCTAATCAACCTCATAACTTTGAGGATTGTTCTGTTGTTGACATCATTGATAAGGTGGTAGAGGAAGCTACACCGTATCTTCTGTCCAAGGACCCGTTTGAAACATGTTTAAATTACTTTGGGTTCGAGGACCATGATTTGGAGCACTCATTCATGGAGGTGAATCTTGCCTTAGATTCTACCTCTTCTGTAGAGAAATTGCCATGGAGACCTAGGGTTGAGCCACTTCCGTCTATTGCCAGTGTCCCTTCTCCTACGTCTTTTGAGTCTCCACCGCAACTTGAGTTAAAGCCTCTGCCGGCTAATCTCAAGTATGCATTTTTGGGTGATAATGACACCTTGCCTGTTATAATTTCATCTTCATTAAACTCAGAACAGGAAGGTAAGTTGTTATCCATTTTGAAAGAGCACAGAGTAGCCATAGGATGGTCGGTTGCTGATTTAAAGGGTATAGACCCTTCAATCTGCCAGCACCGTATCTACCTAGAGGAAGGTATGAATCCTTCTAGAGATGCCCAACGAAAATTGAATCCAAATATGAAGGAAGTAGTTAAAAAGGAAGTTTTGAAACTACTGGATGCGGGTATCATTTACCCCATTTCAGATAGTGAGTGGGTTTCCCCTACTCAATTGGTTCCTAAGAAGTCTGGGATAACAGTGATAGCTAATGAGGAGGGTATTCTAGTCCCTACAAGAGCTACCACTGGTTGGAGAGTCTGCATAGACTATAGGAAATTAAATTCCAAGACTAGGAAAGACCACTTCCCTCTGCCTTATATTGACCAAATTTTGGAGAGATTATCAGGGCAGAGCTTTTATTGCTTCCTAGATGGCTATTCAGGGTATAACCAAATAGCGGTTTACCCCGAGGATCAGGAGAAAACAACATTTACCTGTCCATTCGGGACATTTGCATTTAGGCGTATGTCTTTTGGCTTATGCAATGCCCCGAGCACGTTCCAAAGATGTATGACTTCTATCTTTTCTGATATGATAGGAGACTATCTGGAAGTGTTTATGGATGACTTTTCTGTTTTCGGTCCTTCTTTTGATGAATGCCTCTCTAATCTCTCGAAAGTGCTTAAGAGATGCTGTGAGACAAATCTTGTTTTGAGTTGGGAGAAGAGCCATTTTATGGTTCGTGAGGGCATTGTGCTCGGGCATATCATTTCTAGTAGGGGGATAGAGGTTGACAAAGCTAAGGTTGATTTAATTGCAAAACTACCTCCTCCTACTACTGTTAGGCAGATCCGGTCCTTCCTTGGACATGCAGGATTTTACAGGCGTTTCATAAAAGACTTTAGCAAAATAGCAAAACCAATGTGTAATCTGCTAGCTAAAGATGTAGAGTTTAACTTTGATAAAGCCTGTTTAGAGTCCTTCAATAAACTGCGTTTAATGTTGATTTCAGCACCTATCATGCGAGCTCCCGATTGGTCACTTCCTTTCGAGCTTATGTGTGATGCCTCCGATTATGCTGTGGGGGCGGTGTTGGGTCAGAGGGTAGAGAAGGCCCCTTTTGTTATTTACTACGCAAGCAAAACATTGAATGAAGCTCAGTTAAATTACACTACAACTGAGAAAGAGATGCTTGCCGTAGTTTTTGCTTTAGATAAATTCCGATCCTATCTGTGGGGATCGAAGACCATTGTGTACTCAGACCATGCCGCCTTGCGGTACCTACTCTCTAAAAAAGAGACGAAGCCTAAGCTGATTAGGTGGATTCTCTTATTGCAAGAATTCGATTTTGAGATTAGGGATAAGAAAGGGTCTGAGAATGTCGTTGCTGACCACCTCTCTAGGATTGTAGTTGAAGAAGAGAGTGACCCCACGCCTATTAGGGATTCTTTCCCTGATGAGCAGCTTTTTGCCGTCACTCATTCCACCTTACCCTGGTATGTTCATATAGTGAATTATCATGCCACAGGCCTTGTACCATCTCTTTGGTCGAAGCAAGAGAAGGATCGGTTCTTTTCGCAAATAAAATATTATTATTGGGAAGATCCTCTTTTGTTTAAGTACTGTGCTGACCAGGTCATACGTAGGTGTATTCCTGAGGGTGAAATGCAAGACGTTTTGAAGTTCTGCCACACTTTAGCATGTGGAGGACACTTTAGCGGGAAAAAGACTGCCGCTAAAGTCTTGCAGTGTGGGTTTTTCTGGCCCACATTATTCAAAGATGCATTGGACTTCTGTAAGTCCTGTCAAAACTGCCAAAGAATGGGTTCTATGTCTAGAAGGGACATGATGCCTCTTAATCCAATCTTGATCGTCGAAATTTTCGATGTTTGGGGCATCGACTTCATGGGACCTTTCCCTATTTCGCATGGCTTTGAATACATCTTAGTGGCTGTCGATTATGTGTCCAAATGGGTAGAAGCCATAGCCACTAGGACCAATGACCACAAGGTAGTATTGAATTTTCTTCAAAAGAACATTTTTTCTAGGTTTGGGTTTCCGAGGGCCATCATCAGTGATGGAGGGTCACATTTTAATAATCGACCCTTTGCAAATCTCGTAGCTAAATATTCTATCACTCACAAAGTTGCAACCCCTTACCATCCTCAGACTAGCGGGCAAGTGGAGGTTTCAAATAGGGAAATAAAGCATATCTTAGAGAAAACTGTCAGGCCTGATCGGAAAGATTGGTCATTGCGTTTAACTGACGCATTGTGGGCCTATAGGACTGCTTTTAAAACCCCTATTGGTATGTCTCCATACCGTTTAGTCTATGGCAAACCGTGTCATCTCCCGGTCGAGTTAGAGCATAAAGCACTTTGGGCTATTAGGAAGTTTAACTTTGAAATGAAGGAAGCGGGTTCTCACCGCAAGCTTCAGTTAAATGAGCTCGAAGAGATTAGGAATGAGGCTTATGAAAATTCCAAAATTGCGAAAGCCAAAATGAAAGAGTTTCATGACAGACACATCAATAGAAAATCTTTTGAACCAAATCAGAAGGTGTGGCTGTTTAACTCTAAATTAAGGCTATTTCCTGGTAAGCTTCGATCTTGTTGGGATGGACCTTTTGTAGTAATTAGGGTTACTCCTCACGGTGCAGTTGAAATTCAAAACCCTCGTACTGGTGTGTCCTTCTTTGTGAATGGACAAAGGCTTAAGCCTTTTATCGAGGGTATTACCGATAGTGAGGGCATCCAGGATGGTTTGGTAATTGAGTCTGTCAGTTTGGAAGACCCAACCTACCCGTTTGACTAAAGAGGAACTTCACGTCTAGCTAAAGACGTTAAACTTAGTCCCACCCACCCATCCCTTGTTCATAAATTCATCTAGTTGTAACATTTACTCAAACATTGAGGACAATGTTTACTTCTAGTTGGGGAGGGTTTGTATTCTCTGTTAATATTATTTTAGTTGTATATTCTGTTAATATTATTCTAGTTGTATATTTTCTATACATTAATTGATAACTTTACTGTGATTAGCTTGTATTCAATCTCGCACATGCACGAACTTGGTTTAAATCTCTATACTTGGTAATTTGAGTATTTGATACAACCTGTTATAAAGTAGAGATTTATGACAATTAAAGCAAATTTTAACCATTCGATCTTTTGTGACTCAATTATTCATCCTATTAATTCTTGGTTATTGCTTTCCTGTTATATTTTGCATAAATGATCAATTCATGTGTATGTTTGAATGTGAATAACTTGTTAATCAATTGAGAATATTGTGCATATTTTTGAAAAATGATTTAAGGCTGTTTCTTTCGAGTTTTTGAGCCGTGTTAATTATTGTTAGTTTAGGACCCCCGTAGTACCCAATTTTGAGCCGTAAGTTGCCAATTTTTTCGATAATTTAGCAAGCCATGGGTATCGAGGTGTCTTTTATACATTTATTTGGTATAATTTGTCAGTTTATGTGATTAATTGCACAAAATAAGCTAATTTTTGAAAAAAGTCAAAATGTTGACTTCGCTATCGATAGAGGCTAGGCGCTATCGATAGCCACATTCAAAATTCAAAAAAATAAAATCATGCGCGGGACAGAGCAATCTCGCTATCGATAGCGAGATGCCGCTATCGATAGAGATGACGCAATTCAGCCTTTTTAGCCTTCTTCTTCCGCGCGAAACAACCATTTCACCGTCTTTTCGTCTGAGAAACTCCATAACCGCCGTGACCATCCATCTTCCACTGCCTTTTCTGACCACCCCAGGCCTCCATTTCGCGCAGGATTGATTCCATAGCGATCCTTGCGCAGTTTAGCACATTTCTGCCCGATCAGTTTTCTCATTTGCTACATTTTATTTTTGACGCCTTTTTGCACGAGCTTCACATTCAGGCGAGGGCAGTTAGTTTCTCAGAGACTCTTTCACTTCCATACCACGTGAGTAACCATTCATATTCTAATTTCTTGAATTTTTTTTAAAATGGCTTAGTTTTGTGTAATATATCATAGAGCATGATAGTGTACGTGATTATTGCATGTTAAAGGTTAGAATAGTGTGTTAGGTTTTTTTTTAGATAAAAAGAAACTTGTCCTTACATTTGTTACACTGCTGTGAGTTGTGGAATTGTGGAATGGTGATTCTGTGGAGATATGATAATGCCTGGACGTTAGGCTATGCATGGCATGCATGGGCATGCATGCATTAATGCATGTAATGGGAAGTGTTGATAAAAATAAGCCTGGATGTTAGGCAAGTCCTGAAGTTATGATAAAATTATCATATGGGTTATTGAGTTAGCTGTGTTGTGTTTTGATTGAAAAAAAATATATAATTGAGCTGACTATGTTCCTATCTACTGCTGTGTGATTTTAAAAATGTTGTACAGAGCTATGGTTCGACAGAAGACTACCGGCAGGAAGGGCGTATCCTTCCAGGAGCCGGCACAGCCGAGTAGGAGGTCCACAGATTCTGGGCGAGGCAAAGCCCAGAGTTCACAGCCAGACTCCTCCGATAGTTCAGATTCGGAGTGGCAGCCTATGCCAGTGCAGAGACCTTCTGCCAGGGGTCAGTCATCAGCTGAGCAGCCAGATATTGGCGAGACAGGCGAGCCGCGCATGTCTCGCGACTTCGAGAGCTATGCCGACACTGAGACCGGGTCGAGGAGAGTACCGACCCGGCGAGCGGCGAAACCCTGGCCAGTGCTCCTCTCATCGCGGAACTTCAATGTAGAGAGGTACGTGGATCCGAAGGCCTTCCGATACGAGGGCTTGTTAGTAGAGATCCTCCAGGACAGACACCTCAGCACCTGGCTGAGGAAGGGAGGCGGATATATGGCTAGTGTGGTGCGCCAGTTCTACACCACAGCACACACAGCCGAGGATCAGCCAGAGACACTTGAGGCAGAGGTTGGGGGCCACACTGTCAGATTTACCATAGACGACATCGCTACCTATCTGGGGTGCGAGCGTCCACTCGAGGCAGTAGCAGAGAGCGCTTATCTTGAGATGACAGAGAGTCAGTGTGCCGATGCAGTGTGTGTGGACCGGAGTTTATTCGATGGTACATATTTTACGACCGGTAACATGCATCCATCATTCGCAGCTATGAACAAGCTGCTCTACTGCAATCTGAGGGCCAGAGGCACAGATTCACAGATACCAGTGGAGTCGGTGAGATTATTGCTGGAGTTTCTGAGCGACCACCCCATGGATATCGCGGCGCTGATCTTCAGCGAGATACGCACTTTCATCGCCACGCAGCCACGGAGCAACATGCCTTACCCGCAGATGATTACAGCATTTGCATTGAGGGCGGGTGTTGTATCCGATGAGCCACTACGATGGGGCGAGGGTCCTATCACACCGACTACACTTGCTAGGAGTATGGCTGCTAGGCCGAAGAGGCCACGTACTGAGACCGCTGGTCCATCAGAGCCTGCTCCAGATCCAGCTCCTGCTCCAGCTGCTCCTTCTACCACAGACATGCCAGACGCCAGCTCTCAGGGTTGTTTCCCGCAGATCATGGAGAGATTGAGAGCGTTACTGCACATTCAGCAGAGGCAGTCCGCCCAGCTTGCTAGGCAGACAGCTATTATGGAGAGGCAGTCCGCTCAGCTCAGGGTTATGTGGCGTCGTATGGACGGCGAGCCGATGTCTGAGGCCGACCGCGCGCTATTTGATGAGCCACCTCCCGAGCCGAGATTCGACATCCCACCTGGGGATGAGCAGTGATGACGAGATATGATACTCAGAGTTGATCATGGACAGTTGTTTCTTTTTAACTTCTTTGTTTCTTTTAGTTAAAATGTTTTTTTTAGTTGGTGTCAGGGTTAGTTAAGTATAGGGTAAATTGGATGGTTTAGGGTAGTCACCTTGAACATATTACAAACCATCCTATTTTTGCAGTCCAACTTTCTTCTGTTACAACCAAATACTTTACAAGCCAGTTAAAGACCTTTTTGATTTTAAAAATATTATGCATTATTCTCTTATGATTACCTGTTTATTTAAGTTTTATATATATATGAACTGCATCTCTGCATATATAACTGCGTATTTCATCTCTCATTTGTCATTAATTAGAGCTTAATGTATAAGTTTTATACTTGTATATGTCCATTTGGGAACTCTGGGTTACTAACCTTTTCAGAATGAATATCTTTTGCGAGTGACCATCAGCGAGGATTTTGAAGTTGAAACTAGCTATGGGTTAATTCTCATACTCTTATTTACAGTATTTTGATTTTTATCAAGTTCAACCGCACTACACATTGAACACTTGCTAATTTCCTATTAAAGATAGCAATTCTTGTATTATAGATATTCAATTATGAATAATGATATATCTGTAGATAAAACTCTTTCTATGTATATAGTATAGTGTAAATTCAGATTATATTCTTTCATTTATCTATGTTTGTGAGTAACATTTCTGCAAACTCTCACGAGACTTCACTCGTCCACGAAAGGTAACTCAGTGGTTTAAAAGGCTTGTTGCATACGCTAAATGCAATCGCGTTTCCCTGCGAAAGTGGCTTTTCAATTTCTAGATTTAGCTTTTTGCTAAGAGACTAGCAAAACCTAAGTTGGGGAGTGTGTGATTGTACCCCAATCATACCAGTCAACTATGGTATTTCTAGGTTCTCTTATATATATAATTGTTTAATAAATAGTGTTTTATATGTATATCTGTACAATTTGGTTTAAAACTCTGTTTCAAGAAATATGTGCAGATTACATTGAATAAAGTCGTTACCAATGAAGCCCTGAAGAGCATCCCAAATCAAAGGAAGGTCCGATAAAGATCCACAGCAGTCGGGGGAAGTACCAAAAGATCAAACGTGGAAATCGGCAAGAAAGTCAAACTTTTGACTTTGGCTATCGATAGCCAAGCTTCGCTATCGATAGCCAGTGTCGGCTGTTGGCTGCTGGCTGCTGCGGGCTTAGGAGATATTGTGTGACAATTGGGATATTTTGGGATTTTTTGGGATATTTTGCATTTTTTATTATTTTCCTTCTATAAATAGAAGTGTTCTTGTAACTAGAAAATGGTTCATGACTCTTGATATGAATTATAATTTATGAAGTATGCTCTGAATCATAGTTCATGACTCTTGCTATGAATTATAGTTTATGAAGTATGCTCTGAATCATAGTTCATAACTCTTGCTCTGAATCATTTTACTGCTTTATTTTAATTCAAGTACAGTTATTTTCGCATTTAATTCAGTAATTTCCAATTTCAGCAATTTCCAATTAAGTCTTTAATTTCAGCAATTTCCAATTCTGTTATTTTCCTTTTTATGCATGGCTCAGTTCTCACTTGAGAACTGTTCTATCCGATTAAGTATTTAAATTCAGTCAATTCCAATTCTGTTATTTTCTTTATTTACTTTAGTCCTTTCTTTTCTTTATTTATTTCTGCCATTTTCTTTATTTATTCAGTCATTTAATTACCGCTTTTATTTTATTTTCCATCCCGTGACCCCCATTAGCTTGCCTGGATAAAGGATATTATCCTCCAGTGATGTGTAGCTAATACTCCAAGCTTGGGTGAGGATGAAGTTGGATTCATTTTACAATCCTATTTTATAAACATCCCTCTATTTGTATTATGTGATTGCATAGTTGTGAAGGTTTTACCGCACGCTATTGCCAAATATAATATCATATAATTGTACATCTGTGATTGCAATTATATAATTATGCAATGGTTCTTATTGGTATGAATACAAACCAGCATGCTTTATTCCTTATTTAAGGTGGATAGTGACATTCCATTCTTTTCTGGAATAAACTTGTCGGTCCTGTATTCATAATCTTTTTGGGACTTCCTTCTTGTAGTTGGAAGAACCACCATACATAATTACTATAGTGCGGATTTTATAAACATAAATTGTTTAATTGATATTCAATGGACTTTTCACCCAAGTTCCGCTCAATCCACCAACTTAATTGCATTTTTTTACTAAGCTTTATTTAATTACCGCGTTTTCGCTTCGACCCAATCGGAGCATTTTCCACCAACCAATTTAATTGACAATATTCTTTCCACTTAAATTAATTCTAAAAGATCTTTTTAAAATAAACCTGTGTTTCCCAGTGGTTCGACACCCGTGCTCACTAGTCACAATCGAATTGAGATTAATTGTCACGCGGTTTATAAATTATTAATTCTGATCACTGACGGGGAATAATCTCCCTCGTCGTACCAGTGTATCAA